>JACXGI010000411.1:92979-141914 GCA_016801175.1 Esox masquinongy
ACACACACACACACACACACACACACACACACACACACACACACACACACAAACACACAGCCAGCCAGCCAGCTAGCTCATACAGGCGTTCCCGAGCAGATCAGTAAAAAAAACAGATTTAAAGCTGTTTAATATCTATATATCTGACTGAAGGAAAAGCCTGATGAATTTACTGTCCTAAATGAGTCTTATCCTCTTGGCTACACTAGTGATCATACTGGGGGGGGGGTTGATAAAAAATATGAAACAAAATACAAATTTACACACATTTCAGTCTTTTGAAGTTTTTGTCATGAAAGGTAGCCAGGCTGATAAATCGTTTTTCATAGCTACCATTTGCTGGCTCATATACAATATTCCTCAGTGAGTTCTCAGAATTCTTGTCTAAACTTGTAGTCATGATACTATTGTAATTTTTGGCGAGTTCAATATTCATATGGAAATGTCCAATGACCCTCTTCAAAAAGCCTTTGAAGCCATAATTGACTCAATGGGTTTTGTCCAACATGTCTCGGGGCCTACACACTGCCACAATGATAACTTAGACTTACTCTTGACATGAGGAATAGATATTGTGGATCTAATTATTTTTCCTCATAATCCTGGAATATCGGACCAATGTCTTATTATGTTTACTGCTACAAGAAACCCACTTGCACCCCAAACGAGGACATTTAAAAGCCGTAATTGTGAGGTTCTGTGTCTGCCTGTTCTGTTTTATTTTCTTGTCTCTACATTCTTGTCTTTTGGTTTCTGTTTGTTATTTTCCATTATCTCGAATGTAGCTTGTGTCTTCTTATTAGCCCCACCTGTGTCACCACCTGTTTCCAATTAGCATTCCCTACTTAGTCTGTTCAGTTCTGTTCCCTCATTGTGAGGTATTGTTGTTTGTAACTTGTCACACAGCGTACTAAGCCTGTCTACGCTTTTCAATGTAGCCTTCCAAGGCCCAATCACAATGTCCACACTCACAGACTCACTGACTTTGAAGCGCGTTCTCGCTAAGTCTGGGAGGGCTTAGGGCTGTCCCACTGTCAAATCGTCTAGTACACGAGGGCTCTCTTCCAGACAATTTGAGCCCTTTATGCACCCTTTTCGTAAGTCCGCATTTCCGTAGACTATGCCTGAGGGAGTTGCCCACAGTTCATAGCGTTGTGACGTGAATCATGGGGGTTACCAAGGGAAGCCTGGAAGCGAGAGAAAAATCCTGGCAAACCCACCTTAGAGAAGAAAGAATAATGGAAAACTATCCTATATTAACAAGGATATAAGATGGGACATAGAACACATGAAATCAGAGGATTGTAATCACCTTATTACACACCTACACACTCAAAAATGGAGGTACAAAACAAGAAAAGTTCTGTACTTACAGGTACACTTTTGAAGAATGTCACCTCAAAGGTACAATGTTGATCAAAGGTACAATGGGGACAGAAGAGCACCTTTTGACTAACAGAAATGGTACAGAGTGAATTAAAACAAAAGAAAGAACAAACGTGTACCATTTCACCCCCGAGGGGGGGGGGCTGCATTGGACCCTGCAGCACTGAAAACGTGTGTAGGTCATTTGCTGGTACAATTTGATAAGGTACAAACATAGACTGGCACTAAAGTGCACACAATTGTCTGTCAAAAAGGAACCCCCCGAGCGAAAAGCATTTGTACCATTTTAAGTACACACCAGTACTTCTATTCCTGAGTGTGTAGTTTATTTAATTTAACTATTTATTTTAGTTTTTGCTTAACAATGCTGTTTTTACCAAAAATAGTATGTTGATTATTGACAAATATAGATTATTATTGACAATTACCTCTCGTCCACTCTGTAGGGCAAGAGGCTGCAAGACATACATGTATAAATCAGACAGTCGGTCTATTAAGTGCCTTGGCCGTGAAGAAAGTAAAAAACGTAAAATAAAAAGTCCCAAACCCACAATAGCGTGCAACATGTTTCAACGTCGTCAAGGTAACGTAATAACGTCCAAAGTGCTGTCCCATTACTATTTATAGCATTTTGAGCCCTTACAGCCTCTTGCACTCAATCACTTACCAGGTGACGTCAGTTAAGTCTGTGAGGGCTCAGGGCTTAGGGTTTAAGGGGACATTGGGATTTGGCCATAGTGTACCTTCTCTAACCCTTTTGACTATTCTGCCTGCCTTGTATTTTTGCTTGCTGTTGCTGTCTACCCACCTGCCTAATGTTTCGGTACCTGCTTGACCACGATTCACGCCTGAACCCTGTAATAAATCGTCCCGTCGATCTGCATCTGGGACCAAACCACTTCTGCCTGTGTTGAGTAATTCATGACGGTAACATAAATTCTTGGACTACCAAAATATTTCTTTGATACTCTTCCAGGATCACTCATTGATAGAGTAAATAAATCTTTAAACTGTCTAATCGAGAATCTAAATGTAACACTGCGTAATACCTATGATACGGTTGCACCACTAAAAACAAAAGAAATACGCAACCAGAAACTTGCTCCCTGGTACAGAGACAATACTAGAGCACTCAAGCAAGCCTTCAGAAAGTTGGAACGAAAGTGGCGCTCCACCAAGTTGGAAGTATTTAAACTAGCCCGGATAGACTGTACAGTGCAATACCGAAAAGCCCTCACATCTGCTCGATCAGCCTATTTCTCCAACCTGATTGTGGCGAACAAAAATATTTTTGATACTGCTGCAAAGTTAGAGGAAAAAGCAATGGTCAACAAGTGAAGTCAGTCTTCACTATAGCAGTGATGAATACATGAACTTTGAAAAGGTCATCACTATTAGAAAACAAATAACAGACTCCTCCTTAAATAGGTATAATCCTCAAAATTTCAGTTGTCCTGAGAATATACAGAACTATCCTAACCTGGTATCAGTGGGGACACTTACATTTTTTGATCCTATTTCACTCGACACGTTCACCATACCCACCAATTGTCAACTGGACCCAATTCCAGCTAAACTACTTAAGGAGCAACTTCCTATGCTTGGTCTGCCTATGTTGAACATAAATTGCTCCCCATTCTCCATAAGCGTACCAAACTCACTAAAAGTAGCAGAAATGTAGCCTCTTCTAAAAAAAATCTAATCTGGATCTGGATATATTAAAGAATTATAGGCCAATATCAAACCTCCCATCAAAAATCTTAGAAAATTCTGTTTCCCAACAACTTAATGCCTTCCTGAAGACAATTAATATTTATGAAATGCTCCGGTCCAGTTTCAGACCCCATCATAGCACTGAGACTGCACTCGTGAAGGTAGTAAATGTCATTTTAATGGCTTCAGACAAAGGTTCCGCATCCATCCTGTTGCTTCTTGATCTTAGTGCTGCCTTCAACATCATCGGCCACTCCCTTCTTTGGAGAGACTGGAAACCCATATTGGGCTACGTGGACATGTTCTAGTCTGGTTTAAATCTTATTTGTCTGTCTGGTCTGTCCTCTGACAACTCAAAGGTATGTTTTGGTGTTCCTCAAGGCCTGCTTTTAGGACCACTATTTTTTTCACAATTTCCTGCCTTTGGATGATGTCACCTGGAAACACAATGTCAATTTCCACTGTTATGCTGATGACACAGTTGTATATTTCAATGAAACATGGAAAGCACCAAAATTGGTTTGTGTTTCAGACACAAGGAAGTGGATGACAGAGAACTTTTTGCTTTGAAATTTTAGTTTTGTTGGCAGATCTCACAATGATCCTCAACAGTTGTATGGCCGTATCCCAAAAAACCGTGAGATCTCGCCATTATCCTTGAATCTGATTTCTCCTTTGATGAAAATACTGTGGAAAATATACTTCAAGAGCTTCTTTTTTCCATCTTCGGAACATTGCAAAAATCAGAAACGTTTTGTCAAAAAACTCTTGATTACTACAATGCTCTTCTCTCCAGTTACACTAATAAATCAATAAGTTAACTTTAGTGCTGAACACAGCTGCTAGAATCTTAACTAGAACGAAAAATTTGAACACATTACTCTGATATTAGCTTCTCTACACTGGCTGACTGTTAAGGCTAGGACTGATTTTAAGGTTTTATTGTTAACCTGTAATGCATCACATGGACTTGCTCCTACTTACCTCACTGAATTGATCCAGCCATACATACCTACATGTCACCGAAGATCACAAGATGCAGACCTTCTAATTTTACCAAGAATAAACAAACAGCTGGAGGCAGGGCTTTCTCCCATAGAGCTCTACTACTGTGGAATGATCTGCTGATCAAGGACACAGACTCAGTGCAAACCTTTAAATATCTACTAAAGACTCATCTCTTCAGCAAGGTCTGTGATTAAGTGTAGTCTGCCCCAGGGGTGTGAAGGTGAATGGAAAGGTTTGAATACAATTAAAGCTTGCAGTCTTTGCCAGACGGGCTCTCATCTCCACTGGGATGTCCTCTCTCCAATGCCATTTGGGGGCAGAGTCACTTGCTTACTGTTACTCTGCGTTGCAGTCCTTTTGCAATGGGAGTGCACTTTGTGGGCGATACTTAGTCCTCTTTCAGGGTGGTTGCGGTTGGTTGGTGTCCCTCTGGTTGATGCTTGGCATAGTGGGTGGTGTGATTTCCTGCCTATGCCACACTGTCACTGGACCCCCCGTTTCAGCCCCAACGTTTTATGCTGCTATATTATTGTGCTATATTATTATTAAGCAGTCGGAAACTACAAACAATAACCAATAGTACAGCAGAAGGAGAAAGTGGAGTTGGACAAGAAACTGATATATGCTTCCACCATTCTGTTGTCAAATTGTGTGAGCTACTCACTCACATTATTCATTCCAGCTCTCACAAGAACATGTAATTTTTTCCTCCCAACGCAAACATTCTCATATTACCATTAACATTAGCATAACAACACTGTGGTAAATGACAGGTTGCTAATAGCCTTTTAAATGACAAGAACGAGACCAAACAAAATGGAAACGTGACTTCTTTTACATAATCATGTACATAACTTTTCAGTTTTGACTGGCATGTACATACAGATGAGGATCTCTTCTCAAAGGATGTCCACACTAAGCAAGTGAAGAATGTATGGGAGCCTTTGTATTTCTTGCAGAACAGAGGCCAGTGACGAGACCACTCCAACCATTCTGGTCTTGGGCCTTCTGCTCCAAACATTGCCATGTCAGTCCATCTGCCTTCATCTCCTGTTCAGAGTGGTTTTCTGTCTTCCCCTGTAGTGCTTTCTTTGGGGGTTCTTAAAGCATGTTTTGTGATTGGCTTATTGTTTCATCAGTAAGTTATCACCCACCACAGGGTTGGAATTCCCTGTTTTTAGGGATAATGGAAAGAGAGAGCCTCTTTCCATTAGAGACCCTTCCCCTTAACGAGGCCTTCATCTCAACTCTATATCCGCATTTACAGGATTTGTTGAACACAGCAAATGAAAACCTACCCCAACAGTTTTTTCTTCCTTCTCGGCATGATCAGTATGTCCGCAATCTAGTTTAGGTGTTTGTTTTACTGTATGTCTAGGTAGAATTTCATAAAAAATAATAAGAATGTGTGTCGACCCCAACCCTGCGTTGTTATACAACCCTGAACAATTATAAAGAAGCTTGCGATGAGAGAACAAATTAAAATGCCCGCCCCAAAAAAAGACCATGGGCCGAAGCCCCACAACAGGCCTTTCGACGCCCCTAGCAGGATTCAAAACCAAGCTGCATAGCAGATGTGCGATGGAGGCAGCAGCTTAGACTGCTTGATCAACGAAGGCTACTGAAAGACAGTTTTTGGTAAAAAATAATGCCCCAAATTTGAGGACATGAAATTCAGTCACAATCTCTAGATTTTTGCTAGTCTCCCTCCTGCTGTCTCTGGTCACAGCCCATCATTTCCCATCTCTATGTTTTGCCTCGTTGATCATCTGAACTAGCCACTCCTCAGGACTAGGCACCACCCAGAGACTCTCCCCTCTACGTTTCTTCCAAGGGAATTTTTCCTGTGACTTAAACTTCTCACTGCTTGCTCATTTGGGATTTAGGCAGGGTACTGACATCAGCAGGATTGCTTGTCACCCTCCACCATTGTGAAAACTGCTGAGGAGAAAAGGGATTAATGAAAACTTTTGATTGATTGATCAAGGCTTTCTTTACTGGGTTGTCATTTTTGAAGGTTGAACCATAGTTCTCCCATTTTTTAAAACATAACTGGCCCAAATTCAAAATAGTAGTTTTCTTTTATTATCAGATCTTTTATACAAGAATAGGGTACATGAATACATGGTTCTAAATTATAATTCTACTCCTGAGGTTTTCCACTTTGTCAGTGAATTATTCATTGAATGGTTGGCAATATAGGTTAAGCTATAAATCATCGACAATGAACAATGTAAATTAATTGGGTTTCTGTCCATAATATAACTCATGGTACTCTAAAGTATTTTTCTATTGTGTTTCATGTTATCTTAGTGTAGTAACATTTTTATTGGTTAAGTTTAGTCACTGAATTTCTCTTGCCAAATTACCACCAATCTTCTGAAAAGACTTATTTCCCACTTTTTTCCCCAACAATTATTAGAGGCTGCTTTAACAATTGTTAGCCTGAATACTGTTAAGATTAAGGCCAATTAAGAAAACCTTGCCTTTAAATTAAATGAATTTTCACTTCACAAGTCAAACAGTATTTACACGTTTTGCTTTTCTTGATTTATTCACAGAATTCACTCAATCAAATGGCTGCATACCCAGTTATATTGCAGTGTCATGCCTCTGGTCCCATATATTCTCAACCTCAGAAAAGTCCCTGATGCCTATACTGTTGAGTTGTGTAAATACTTCATTTTGCAGAGCAGACAACCAGACCTCTCCCCCCCATCCACCTCACACCTCACCACCACAACCCCATCCTCGCCTTGGAAGCAGGTGTCAAACCCTGATCATTTTGCCATCAAAGGGGGCATGCTTCTGAAACAAACAACGTGATTAAACCTTGTGCCTCACATACTTCGGCACCAAGCTTCTTCATTAAAAATAGAGTGAACTGTGTGGAATGTTGGCAACCAGGAAATGACAAAGGGATTTCGCACGGCCCAGTCTATCTTTGCTTGTTGGTGGCCTTGAAGTGTAGATAGTCATTGCTTTTGGTGGCGGTGGTAGAGATTAGGGTGCGATATTGCCATTTCAAAAAAACTGGCATTTTATGATGCACTTTGTATGCAGGTATTTTGATTTGTTTAACAATTTTCTGGTTACTACGTGATTCCATGTGTTATTTCATAGTTTTGATGTATTCACTATTATTTTACAAAGTGGAAAATAGTAAAAATAAAGAAATACCCTTGAATCATTACGTGTCCAAACTTTTGACTGATACTGTATGTTGTGACACACTAATTTCACTATTACAACAGAAATACCATCTTATGGACATTTTCTACAGAAAATTCTAAGTATTTACCCCTTAAATGCTTCTGTTTACAGATTTGTTGGCAGTTTACCTTTAGCTTATTTACAAATGTGTTAAATTATGTGTATTATGCCGTCATTGTAAAAATTTACTTAATAGTTTTCCTGTCGAAATAATGGTAAATAATTAAATAGTTAGACATTGCTCTCAATTTTGTATGGGCCATTTTACGTACATAAACGCACAATGAAATTGCTAAATTATCCAAGATATGACGATCTAAAAACAATTCCATATGTTCCCTTAGCAACTATAACATCAGGACTAGAGGGCTACATCAAGCATTTCAAAGGCAAGTCTCACTTCAGGGAGAAGCTTCGCTGAGCTGAGTGTTGTTTTTTCAAAAGTATAAGAAAATGTGTACAACCCACCTTGATAAACTACTTGAGTGGTTATATGGTCACAGGAAGGGGACACTTAAGGATTGTAAACGTTCATTTCACCTAACTTTAGTCTTTCATCCGGATCGCCATTAACCACGTCATCCTGTGACCCACAGACTGAAGGAAGCCCTAAACCCTTCACCAAAAGCATAACGGAGTTCTAGAGCAAAATCAACCGGCGACAAATAGACCAATATTCACCTCAGGTACCCCGGCACTCGGTGAAAACGGTGTGAGCTGTACGAAAAACCATCTGGCTGTTGACAAGCTCGGTCAATAGTCACCCTTTCTGTCACCCCCCAACATGGCCACTTAAAGAGCAACAGGGTGGCCAGCTCCATGAGCAGTGTGCAGCCCAGTCACGTCCTCGGTGCATAGGCTGGATCTCACAAATTATCTTTTTCCTGGAAGTCTCCAGTTTGTGGAAGCCCAGTGTAGGAGAATTGAGTTGACAAAGGTAGGTGTATCTTGGGTAATAGTGAAGGGTGAATTGCCTAATTCTCCTCTAACTGGTGGAGCTGCAAGCGGATAGCAGATCACTCCCTCTTAATAACGGTTGGTTTAAAAATAGGTATTTTATAATATACCTTTATTGAGTCAATTTTAGGAAGTGTGTAAAATATGAACAACTCAAAACTTCAGCATCCTTACACACATACAACAATGTATATCACATAGCACACAAGTGGATACAGTTTGAGGTAATGCACGCTTCATACCATTCAATTAACCAAACCAAACTGTTCTGCAGGTTCACGGGCGCTGGGGAGAATGATTTCTGGGCATGTAGCATTGCATGTCGCAGCTGTATGTCTGACCTGGTGGTTTAAATGAACGGGTAGCACATCCAATAAACAAGGCAATATCAACACATTACTGACGTTGCACTTTTGGTTTAATACTGACACAGGCAAAAAAAACAGGATTCCATGCATATTAGCTAATACAAATCCCTTTGTCAGAGCATATAACGGTGCGCGAGACAAGGAAAGGACACAGGGCCAGTGCTCGGGGCCCTGGAGGGCATTTATTAACAAAAGAAATGGACAAAATCACAGCAAAACTGGAAAACAACAAAAACCCTGGATGCGGGAACCAGCATCTTACTTTTTTTTTTTAAAATCTCCACCCATTTCCTGCTGCCTGTTAGATGCTTCCCTAGGGGCCCTATTAGGGTCCCCGATGAGGCCTGATTGGGGGCAGGTGTGGCACCTCAAGGAATGGCAGCCATGCTGCGTTTAGAGGTCACAACTGAGCTGCGTTCAAGGGCACCAATTCACAGTCCCAGGCCAGGTGGTTCTCCCAGGGGTGTTGGACTGACACTGATATGGAAGAGGGGGCGTTCCTGTCACAGTATGAAAACACATGCAACGTTGAACAAGATGGGCAAAAACGGGGTTATGAGCTATTGTAATTTCCCAACACGTGGGATTATGCTCAACGGAGTCACGTAAATGTACGCATTTCGCAAATTATAAATGAAACAAAGTGCCTACGCTTGGCCAATTCGTTCTGTGACGAATGTGAAAATGCATGTATATACCTCGACTCTGTTATAAACAATCCTTGATGTTTTGTTGCATCGATTGCTTTGAATGCTCTCAAAATCTTGAGCAGTTGCTCAGTGTAAATTGGACAATGTTGCTCAATGTAAATTGGAGATGTTTATTTAAAGTGTTTGACGGTGATGTGCGGTTCTCACCCTTCAGACAGAATCTATTAAAACACCTTTAATACCCAAACACATTCAAATAAGAGTCAGAACAAAATCATCACAAAATTATATCCTCTACACTAACATTGTTTTTCTCAGCTGGGTCAGTCAGACCGTAGCGACATATCACAATAACTATTAATTTGGTGGGTTCTTATATTCGTCAGTTTCATCTACCTTTCTGCATTTGAAAATACAGCAACTGATTTAGATTTGTTTGTGCATATTTAATTCCGCAGAGTGAGATCACCCTTTTTGTAAAATATAATTAAGTGTTGCTGTGATCAGTATTCCTCCAACCGGGCATACGCTAATGGAGAGCACTTATGCATGACTAAAATCTATTACTGGTTGAGAAGCTATTTGTCTAATAAGTGCTGGAAATTCACAGCTGATGGGCCTCTGTTATCATGGCAAATCATCAGTTGGTATATTGCCTCTCCTGGGATGAGCTGGGTGGTGAAATACAGTTGTGCTCATAAGTTTACATACCTTGGCAGAAATTGACTTTAAAAATATCACTGATCATGCAAAAAAACTGGACAATGATCATATGAAGCCATTTATTATCACATAGTTGTTTGGCTCCTATTTAAATCAGAATGATAACAGAAATCACCCAAATGGCCCTGATCAAAAGTTTACATTTTGGCCTTGTTACAGACACACAAGGTGACACAAAGGTGAAAATGGCAATTAAAGGTGAATTTCCAAAACCTGTGGCTTTTTAAATTGCAATTACTGTCTGTGTATAAATAGTCAATGAGTTTGTTAGCTCTCACGTGGATGCACTGAGCAGGCTAGATACTGAGCCACTGGGAGCAGAAAAAAACTGTCAAAAGACCTGCGTAACAAGATAATGGAACTTTATAAAGATGGAAAAGGATATAAAAAGATGTCCAAAGCCTTGCAAATGCCAGTCGGTACTGTTCAATCACTTATTAAGAAGTGGAAAATTCAGGGATCTCTTGATACCAAGCCAAGGCCAGGTAGACCAAGAAAGATTTCAGCCAAAACTGCCAGAAGAATTGTTTGGTATACAAAAAAAAACCTACAGGTAACCTCAGGAGAAATACAGGCTGCTCTGGAAAAAAATGGAGTGGTTGTTTCAAGGAGCACAATACGACAATACTTGAACAAAAATGAGCTGCATGGTCGAGTTGCCAGTAAGAAGCCGTTACTGCGCCAATGCCACAAACAAGCCTGGTTACAATATGCCTGACATTATGCCCCACTCTGTGGAGTTCTCAAACGTGCGGTTCATGCAAGACAACCAAAAACTTTGCATGACCTGGAGGCATTTTGCCAAGACGAATAGGCAGCTATACCACCTGCAAGAATTCGGGGCCTCACAGACAACTACAAAAGACTGCACGCTGTCATTGATGCTAAGTCAAGCAATTATCTGAGGGCAAAGGAAGTTACATTGGCCAGCTTATAGTTAAAACAGATGTCTCATTTCATACTGGAAACAAAAAGACAAAAATGCAAATTTTTGATTGAATAAAAATAAATTAATACCTAGGGCTGGGCTATTCAAGGTCATCAAAACCTAGGGTTAGCGTTATTCAAAGTCAAATCAGGAGTGAGTATTCCACATGAACAATAGATTTGTTGTAGTCTCTCATATCAGGCAGCTTACCTTCGAAAAATAGTATTACATTTCCCCAGGAATATCAAAGTTGTGCAGAGTTGAAGAGAGGGGTTAAAAAAAGTCCAATTTGTATGTATTGCCTCGACTTGTTGAAGGTACTCCTGAGAGGTTGGAAAGGGGCGAAGATTCAGATGTGTCTTTTGAAGCATGTCTCACAAAGCCACCCTGCTTGTTATCACACTGTTCGCTTCAGTGTATTAGAGCTGCTAATGGTAGACAACATAGGGACAGAATACACAATATCTACACAAAGTAGCACATGCAATTATATAAAACTTCCCAGCTCAAAAAGAGTAGGAACAAGGCCACATGAAAAAGTGAGAAAACTAAAGATCTATATAGCCCAATGAAGGGATTATACAATAGGCAACACATATACAGCTGTGCTCTATACAGTTGTGCTATAAAGTTTGCATACCCTGGGAGAATTGGTAATATATGTACCATTTGTAAAGAAAACATGAGTGAGCGGGCAAAACACATGTCTCATTTCCAGTTCTCTTCTGAATCATTCAGATGTACAGGCCCGTCTGAAGTTTGCCAATGAACATGTGCTTTCTTGAGCAGGGGGACCTTGCAGGCGCTGCAGGACTTCAGTCCTTCATGGCGTAGTGTGTTACCAATTGTTTTCTTGGTGACTATGGTCCTAGTTGCCTTGAGATCATTGACAAGATCCTCCCGTGTAGTTCTGGGCTGATTCCTCACCGTTCTCATGATCATTGCAACTCCACGAGGTGAGATCTTGCATGGAGGCCCAGACCGAGGGAGATTGACAGTTCTTTTGTGTTTCTTCCATTTGCGAATAATTGCACCAATTGTTGTCACCTTCTCACCAAGCTGCTTGGCGATGGTCTTGTAGCCCATTCCAGCCTTGTGTAGGTCTACAATCTTGTCCCTGACATCCTTGGACAGCTCTTTGGTCATGGCCATGGTGGAGAGTTTGAAATCTGATTGATTGATTGCTTCTGTAGACAGGTGTCTTTTATACAGGTAACAAGCTGAGATTAGGAGCACTCCCATTAAGAGTGTGCTCCTAATCTCAGCTCATTACCTGTATAAAAGACACCTGGGAGCCAGAAATATTTCTGATTGAGAGGGGATCAAATACTTATTCCACTCATTAAAACGCAAATCAATTTATAACATTTTTGACATGTGTTTTTCTGGATTTTTTTGTTGTTATTCTGTCTCTCACTGTTCAAATAAACCTTCCATTAAAATTATAGACTGATAATTTCTTTGTCAGTGGGCAAACGTACAAAATCAGCAGGGCATCAAATAATTTTTTCCCTTACTGTAGCTGCCCATTCGTCTTGGCAAAATGCCTCCAGGTCATGCAAAGTCTTTGGTTGTCTTGCATGAACCGCACGTTTGAGAACTCCCCAGAGTGGCTCCATGATATTAAGGTCAGGAGACTGTGATGGCCACTCCAGAACCTTCACCTTTTTCTGCTGTAACCACTAGAGGGTCAACTTGGCCTTGTGCTTATAGGGTCATTGTCATGCTGGAAAGTCCCCATAGCGTCCCATGTGCAGCTTTCGTGCAGAAGAATGCAAATTGTCTGCCAGTATTTTCTGATAACATGCTGCATTCATCTTGCCATCAATTTTCACATTATTCCCTGTGCCTTTAGAGCTCACACACCCCCAAAACATCAGTGAGCCACCACCATGCTTCACAGTGGGGATGGTATTCTGTTCATTATTGGCCTTGTTGACCCCTCTCCAAACATAGCGCTTATGGTTGTGACAAAAAAGCTCTATTTTGGTCTCGTCACTCCAAATTACAGTGTGCCAGAAGCTGTGAGGCGTGTCAAGGTGTTGTCGAGCATATTGTAACAGGGTTTTTTGTGGCATTGGTGCAGTAAAGGCTTCTTTCTGGCAACTCGACCATGCAGTTCATTTTTGTTCAAGTATTGTCGTATTGTGCTCCTTGAAACAACCACACCGTCTTTTTCCAGAGCAGCCTGTATTTCTCCTGAGGTTACTTGTGGGTTTTTCTTTGTATCCCAAACAATTCTTCTGGTAGTTTTGGCTGAAATCTTACCTGGATATCCTTTTCCATTTTTATGAAGTTCCATTACCTCATTACGCAGGTCTTTTGACAGTTCTTTTCTGCTCCCCATGGCTCAGTATCTAGCCTGCTCAGTGCATCCACGTGAGAGCTAACGAACTCATTGACTATTTATACACAGACACTAATTGCAATTTAAAAGCCACAGGTGTGGGAAACTGTATGGATTTTTTCATAAAATGTTGTTATTTCACATTAACCAGATGAAGAGTAGACAGAATGTCTCGTGATCACTTGTATATTAATTGGGTGTTAATTGATAAAACATTTAACCAGGGCTCATATTATTTTCCCATACAGTCTAATTATCTTTGATTTTTCCACATTTGTTAAGAGAGAGTGATGAACTGTACTCTTGCTCTGGCTCCACTACTGTTCTCATGGTCAGTGCAATGAGTGGTTGTTATTATCTCATATTGAGGACAGAAGGACCTGTGGCTTGTCCTTGACTCTCTTGGCAAAATCTTGGGAGAATGAGAGAAATCACGTCACCATCAAGCCACCAACATTGGTTTGGGGGGCGGATCCCAGAGGGTTGGTGGAAGATTGGAGAAGGATCCATCCAGAAATTAGCATAATGGGAGGAGCTAATATCATTGTATAACCATACTGTATAAAAGTATGTTTCCGAAGTTTGGAAGTCGGTTGTTCTGCAGAGCAACATGAGTTGGTTGCTCTGCAGATCAGCACGGCTTTATTACCTTAATAAAGTCTACTTTTAAATTCACAAACTCCTGAGTTGTTTGAAAATGTTGGCAGGAAAAAGGGGAACAATTTTCCACAACAAAACTCACCTTTAATTGCCATTTTCACTAGTGTGTGTCACCTTGTGTGTCTGTAACAAGGCCAAACATTCAAGGGTATGTAAACTTTTGATCAGGGCCATTTGGGTGATTTCTGTTATCATTATGATTGAAAAAGGAGCCAAACAACTATGTGATAATAAATGGCTTCATATGACCACTGTCCTTAAATAAAAGACAGTTTTTTTGCATTATATTTTCAAAATCATTGCCAAAATGTCACAATTTCTGCCAGGGTATGCAAACTTATGAGCACAACTGTAAGTGTGCTGTGAATGTGGATCAGTTAATAGCAGGAAGCCAATGTTCCCTTTTCCCTGTCGTTCAATCCTGAGGGAACATCTGCCATATAAGAAACACAGTTGGCTGCAGCCCAGTCTCACTTATTCAGATTAATACCTGCGAGCACGCAGATGCATGAAATCTAAAGTTAACGCTGATTGATAAATGCTAATTGAACCAATTGATTTTGTGTAAAGGAGAAACAGCTTCCCTGAAAATGAACTACAGAAGCGCTGGTGGTGGTAGGTGGTGGTGGTACAAGTAGTAGTACAAAGAGAAACAATACACATACGATTGGCGGTAGGTTCTGTTCCTTTGGAGGAACTCGCCACCGTCACAGGATGGTGCATACGACACTGCTAACAACACTAACACAGTAATATTATAATAGCAATACTGATGGCATTGAGCAAGGTAAGCAGTACCAATCCCCCCGCAGAAGGAAACAGAACCAGGTGGTGGCTGGGGTAGTGGGTGGAGGCTGGTGTGGTGGGTGGAGACCCGGGGTGGTGGGTGGAGGCTGGTGTGGTGGGTGGAGACCCAGGGTGGTGGGTGGAGGCCCGGGTTGGTGGGCGGAGGCCTGGGGTGGTGGGTGGAGGCTGGGGTGGTGGGTGGGTTTAACAGCCACATGCAAGACGACCAGCAGAGTCGCAGACAAAGGGATTTACTCTGACTTACTTAAATAGACACCATATTAGATTACGAATCTGAGTCTGTGGTAGGAGTGATCCAAATGTCAGCCGATGCGTCACTGAGCCAATACCCACCTGGGTTCCCTGGCTGAACAAGATGCACTCATTAGTAGTAGTAGTACGTTTCAGGTCTGTCATGATATCAGATTTTCACTACACAATTATCGTGGCCAAAATAATTCACGATAACGATATTATCGCAATATTGTCACATTCTGACAATAGTGAATCCAACACCCTCTCTCCCTCACTTCATCACAGACACCTGTTTTCCTTTATTTTTGTTTGTTGTGTGTTTTGTCTTTTTTTTGGCAAATGAATTCTGCTCAAAATACGAATGTAAGGAGGTGTATAACTGTACAAATTAAGAGCGTACAAAAAGAACATTTATACTTAATGGATAGTGAAAAGACAACCAGATGAACAGACAAACAAAAGATCCACAAGGCCTAACACCGAGAAGAGTTTTTGGACAAATAAGAGTCATTTTCGCCTTTTGATGATTTCAATGCCAGTATATAGGCCCAGACTCCTAGTTTAACCACATGCATCGTTTGTCCATAGAAAGGTTGACATGAATAAGCTAAAGACATACAAGAGGGTTGTGTGTTTGACACAATGAGCCAAAAGTGTGTAAGCAATCATCAAAAACTGTAAACAAGGCTACATCGTTTTGTGTGAATCGAGAAATGAAAGTGACGAATAAGGGAATTAAAGTGCCACCATTTGTGAAAAGCTTTGTTGATGTTCACTGCATTTCACAACACAATGGCAGAGATCAGTATTGCCTGATCGGGCCTCAGTGCAAAACCTCAAACGCAATGCATCTGTTGGCTTCTGGCTAGTAAGTATTTAAAGTTACTTTAAATTCTTACTAGAAAACCACCCGCTCCTGACCAAATAAAATCAGCCTGTGGCTGAATCTCATTCTCTAGCCCTGCTCTACGGTCAATGTCAGCCTTTTTCTCTATGTGGCTTGTATCCCATGACTTCAAGAGACAGATGGGGAGTAAATGGATGGAGATCAAAACATAGGGTGAAATGAATCTTCATGGAACCCATTCTGTAGCGCCGTAGCCTGATAGCATGCTCATTTGAATTGTAAATTCCTTGTGGAGAAAAATATGGCGAGAGCTATGCATTTGCAGTCCATGTCAGTCTTTCTAGCAAGGGCTATTAGCTCCTAATGTTTTAATTGAAAAATATGCATCTGTCCTGAAGGTAATTGCTATTCAGTTGGGCTGTAATCTGTTTTCTTGAAATGCTAGGACTAGCTCAAATGATATGCCAAAATGATTGTCAACCAAAATAGTGGTTTGAGTTACTTGACATTTTCAGTGAAACCAAGAGCAATTTGTCTAATTGGCTTAATTACATCATCCTGATCTTTAAAGCAGGTTACTTTCAGCTCATTAAAACGCTATATTTCTGAGTTGTTTGACTTTTCAACTGCACCTGGAAATAACTGGAGGGTGAAACGTGTGATAAGTCAGTCGCTAATTATAAAGGCGCAGAAATAGTTGATGGTGATAATCTCTCAGTTGTGACTGTGCTGAAATAATTTTCAGAAGGATTTATGTTGATGGAAGGTCTGCGTGAACCACTGGACAGAAAAAAGACTGGCTTTCTTTTTTGTTGATAATAGGAGATTGGTGCTAATGTGTTTGCTCATGAGAGAATATTATAATTATATGACTGAACGTTTTACCATATTAGAGTGTATAGGGGAGTAAACTCCCTGAGTTTTATCAACACCGTATTTTTTAGGTGGCCATCTCCCATTCTATCACCTCAGTGAAGCAGTGGTAACATCACATGCACACGTTGATCGGAAAGTTAACTGATTTGTCAGACAACCAAGTTTGAATTCAAACAGTCACTAGATATTTATAAGAGCAAGACAGGGTTACTTTTATTTGTCTTCATTTGGCGTGCTTGTGTGAAATATAAAAAGAAAGTGTCTCATATATCCACCTTCCTGCAGATGAAGATGCTGACTAAAAACAGACAAAGCCACAATATGAAAAGGCTATTGGGTGCAGAAAAATATTCAAATCGAGACATATTTTCAGAAATCATTGACTCTTATTAGATGGTAAAGGACAAGCACAAGTCAATTATTCAAGCATTAATACAAGCACTATTCCAACCCTTAGAGACCTAATGGAATGCTGCACATATTAAATCAACAGCATTAATTAACATTTAAGAGCTGGACATTAGAAGCATATTTTTAGCTAAAATCCACAACACTCATTAATTATGAGCTGGACATAAGAATTGTATTTTAGCTGAGAAAACACAAATGATGCACAAGACCATGTGACAATACGATGAGAAACCCTGAGGGTGAAGATGAATTAACCTGCCTAATAATCAGGTAGAAATCCATACAAATAAGAGGGAGATCCTAAAACATAATAATAATAAAATAGTAATAAACATAATATGTGGACCATAGGCTATTTAATTTTTGTTATTTGAAACATTTTAAAAAGAAAACAAACTTGAACAATTATTTTTGGTATGCATTTAGCATACATGTGAAATCATTTTTTTTTAATTTACTTCACCAGGTAGGTTAACAGAGAACCAATTCTTATTTTCAATGGCAACCTGGCCAAAGGAACACAGGAAAACAAACACAGTACCATAAATAATCAAACAACACAAACATACGCTCACCAGTCACTTTATTAGGTATACCTGCTCATTAACCAAACAGCTAACCGTAAGGACCGCAACTCAGTATATACAATACAGAGTATGCAGACATGGTCAAGAGGTTTAGTTGTTATTCAACCAAACATTAGAATTGGGAAGATGTTTGATCAAAGCAATATTGAATGTGGAATGATTGTTGGTGCCAGACGTGGTGGTACGAGTTTCTCAGAAACAGCTGACCTCCTGAGATTTTTTTTACCGACTGCAGTCTCCCTAGATTTTCAGAGAATGGTACGATTAACAAAAACATCCAGTAAGTGGAAGTCCTTAGGCTGAACAGACCTTGTCAAAGAAAGGTCAGAGGAGAATGGCCAGACTCATTCAAGTTGACTGAAAGGCCAGTCTTTCCAGCAGTGGTGTGCAGAAGGGCATCTCTGAATGCACAATACGTCAAACCTACAAGCGGGTGGAGGCAAGAGGGAACCTAGGCCATACTAAACAGGTGCTCCTTATTAAATGTAAATAAACACTATGTCATGTAAATAAACACTATGTCATGTAAATAAACACTATGTCATGTAAATAAACACTATGTCATGTAAATAGACACTATGTCATGTAAATAAACTCTATGTCATGTAAATAAACACTATGTCATGTAAATAGACACTATGTCATGTAAATAGACACTATGTCATGTAAATAAAACAACATCAAATGAGACTGACAATTTTAGTCCCCCCCCACATTTGTTTCAGTTTGGGATAAGATTAGACCTCTGTCAGACTGATTCACAACCCAATCTGAACCTACAGCAGTACAGAAATTGACCAACCTCCGCAGTTCACAGTTCAGACTTACGAAACACTGACTCAGAGAATGGGCCTTAACTTGACGGAGCACACACCTTAGGGAAAAAGGAAAATCCAATTTGCCTCACACCAGGCTTGCCTCAGTAGGACACAAGCCAACCGCTCCACACTGACAGCAATGATCCGCAGTTCAGTCCAAAAGGGCATCCAAGTTATCAGACAACCGTTTGTTCTTCTGTGGGACCCCAATGTCTCAATTTCAAGAGTGTGTGGAGCAGGAATCACTGCCTGAATCTAGACGTCTCTTTCGCAGGTCCAAGATGCTATCGTCTAGCACTGTTGTTGTGATTTCAAGAGCCAGCTATCCCCCTCCGCTCTTTTATATTTCACCTTTCAATTATGGATGGAATTTGCTGGAATGATTTTCTTAGAAAGCCCAATCGATGATCTTCCATTTAACCTTAACTGAACTCGCAGACCAATAGTACAAGACATTCCTGGAATCCCACAGACACTGGCCGATTGATTGATTGACAGACACTGGCCGATTGATTGACAGACAATGGCTGATTGATTGATTGACTGACAATGGTTGATTGATTGACAGGCATTGGCTGATTGATTGATTGATTGACAGACACTGGCTGCAGCTCTAGTCACTGAAGGCTGCAAAAAACAATAGGAAATCCTAAGGTGGACGTTTGCCAACACACTTGTCACTGCACTGTATCTCTAGTTGTTCTATTACCTTGGCTAAACAGAGAGACACTCGCACAGCATACAGAAAAGATCCCATACCGTGGAACTGTGGCCCTGTGCTAACTCCAGATTCGACATAAGACGTCTCGCCACTGGAGACCAGGGTTTAAAACCCGTCACCACCTTTCACCATTACATTGCCTCTTCACCTGTCTCCCTAAGATCCCAACTGTCAATAAATATACATGACCAATTCACATTGGTCATGCCAGTGTTTCAAATAACAGTTTTCACAGAGGGGAAACATTTTTGAAGAGCAGCTCACCAATATTGAAATCCTAATCATGATCATCTTCAGTTCCACATCCTTCTCCTTTTCACAGTCATTCACCTTTTGTTCCGAGGAAAACATATTTAATGGCAACTTGTTAGGCGCTTATAAGATTATTGCCCCAGGGAGATTGCCACATCTTGACAGACAGAAAAAAGGGAAAAGTGTGATTTTTTTAAAACTCAGGTGCATTTTGAACAAAAAGGTACACGCAGATGAAGTCATACAATTCATTTTCTTTTGATGTCTAACAGCCAGTGCCAATTTAATGTGTTTATGTTTCAATTGGGTACATTTCCCATAGCTAACAAAACCTGTCTCTTGAGTCAGGCGTTCTGACACATCATTCCACAACCTAAATAAATGCCTCGACACCAAGGGTTTCTTATTATTTTGAATCTTTCAAGAACACAAGCTCTTCAGGATGACTTAAATAGACCCCGGGCATGGAATTTGGTTGTTTCATGAGTGGTGTCTTAATTCAATTTAATAAACTGACAGGAAGATATAAATTGACCAGTTCATCAGAACCACTGGCAGACTGCGTTCACAACGTTACCGCAATGTGTACAGGTTATGCATGTTTTTCCTCAGCTGGCCTGACAGCAGTATGAATAAAACAGGGCCTGCCTTGCAGGGTCATATTCCTGTGCTCTCCTGGGAGGATTCAACTGCAATTAACGTCTCTGCACAGAGAAACAACAGTGCATCTTCTCAGGGGAAAGGGCAAGCTCGTTATGTCAGGGGTCAGATGACTTACGTGAAGCAATCTCGTTTAGAGTTCAGTGACATTGCTTTTGTCCAGGCAATTACGCAATCCGTGAAATCATGAGTGCAAAAAGAGCCTTGTAAAAGCAAATGCTGTTGCAAAGTCCCCCGTTCTCTTTTCCCTCAGTAGTAATAGATTCCGAAAGCAGCCGCCACACAGAACAAGCTGTCCTGAAGAGGAAGGAAAGTCGTAGTTATTATGGAGACTAGTTGGAAAGCACCGGCACTTCACAGCAGACCCAGCTCCATGGGCGGGGCAGACCTACCCCACCTCCTTGCCTGTCCACATAAAATATTTAAATATTGATAATTCATGTGACTGAGACGCAAGCTGACAGAAACATGCATCAATCATGGCTGAAGCAGTGGGGGGAAGGAAAAGCCCCCTCCCCCTCTGTCTCAGTACTCATAGCCTGCATCTGACGGGGTCTGGTCAGAATGAGTTGGCACCGCATATGGCCAAACATACTGTACTGCAGTCACCACACTGCCCAGATTCAAAATGCAGAAATGACTTGAGGTTATGCAACATTAACCTATTAAAAAGCGATTGAAACGGTTGAAACAGGGTTTTTACATTTCAAAAAACCCATTTGGCAGACGCTCTTATCCAGAATGACTTAGGGTAGTAAGGGCAGACATTTGCCAACTTTTTCGACCTGGCAGCGCAGGGGATTGTAACTCAGAACCCTGCCGGTGTAATCGCGCTGCTCTGCCAACTGACCCAGGCAGGATATTAGTACTGCCCTTTAATTTAGACCATTTTTAAATATATTTGAAAACTTTAGGTGTAACAAAACACTGGTAATAGTGCATATGATGTATTCCACTTAGTAGTTAACATTTAGTATTTTACTGGACTGACAGTGGCTCCTTCTGATGGTGTGCCTCAGTGGAGAGGGGAAGAGAGGGAGCCTCTGTTCCCTTAACTCTCCCTTTCTTCATTGAGACTGACTACAATTAAAAGAGGACAGCGTCTTCTTGCTGACAGCGTAACAAGTCACACCATATTATTTCTGCCTCATGCACAGATTAATGTCTCTTACCCTCTGACCAGAGAAAAACACTACTTGATATTAAACATCACCAAAGCTGTTAATATTAACAATGCAAGCCTATAGATACACTTTGCTTGTCTAAGCTGCCGTTCTGGTTGTATAGTGAGGGGAGGGAGGCATTTATGGCTTATAAAAGTGTTTAATAAAAAGTGTCGACAGTGCTGAATAAAAAATGTAACACAAACTGACTCATAAAAACAGCAGTTCTTTGCTGTATTTGTCAAAAGTCTCCCTGCAGTCATGGTTTTTAGACATGCTGAAATCTCCCGGTATCAACTGAAGTGTGTGAGTCAGACAGCAGGAGACACTGTGATCTGAGCTATCCAATTAGAGAGCAGGACACAAGCCTACAGTTGCATTTTGTTTGGAATATGGGTCCACGAATTAGGCGGAGGTCATCCTACCCATCCACCCCTGAGCCAGTTGGCATGTCACCTATGTATACAAGTGATTTGCTTGACAATCAGATGAATACATTCATGACTGGTTGTGTTCCTGACACACTAAATGTAAAACCTTCCGACGGGAACATTTTGAAATCTATCTGTTACAAAAATTCACCTGATGAGGTTCTGTGGAAAAACAGACTCTTTGTAGCTGGTCCCTGAATTCCACCAGACTGATAAGATGCTTACATTCATGAAAATGTCCTGCGCATAGTTGTCTGTGTCAGCGTCCCAAAAACACCTGGCAGCCATCCTGGGAAAAACAGAAGGTCATCAGTTCCTCTCAATGACCTTTAATACCAGGAAACAAGCATTAGAATGCAGAGGACTACATAATGCAGTATGACATTTAAGCCACCACTAGATGGCGTGCATGCTCCTTTGTAAAGGGTGCAGGACACAGGTAGTCCAGCTATACACCAATCAGCCATAACATTATGACCACTGACAGGTGAAGTGAATAACACTGATAATCTCATTATCATGGCACCTATCAGTGGGTGGGATATATTAGGCAGCAAGTGAACATTCTGTCCTCAAAGTTGATGTGTTAGAAACAGGAAAAATGGGCAAGCGTAAGGATCTGAGCGACTTGACAAGGGCCAAATTGTGATAGCTAGACGACTGGGTCAGGGCATCTCCGAATCTGCAGCCCTTGTGGGGTGTTCCCGGTCTGCAGTGGTCAGTACCTATCAAAAGTGGTCCAAGGAAGGAAAAGCGGTGAACCGGCGACAGGGTCATGGGCGGCCAAGGCTCATTGATGTATGTGGGGAGTGAAGGCTGGCCCGTGTGGTCCGATCCAACAGACGAGCTACTGTAGCTCAAATTGCTGAAAAAGTAAATGCTGGTACTGATAGAAAGGTGTCAGAACACACAGTGCATCGCATTTTGTTGTGTATGGGGCTGCGTAGCTGCAGACCAGTCAGGGTGCCCATGCTGACCCCTGTCACTGCCAAAAGTGCCTACAATGGGCAGGTGAGCATCAGAACTGGACCATGGAGCAATGGAAGAAGGTGGCCTGGTCTGATGAATCACGTTTTCTTTTACATCACCTGGATGGCCGGGTGCGTGTGCATTGCTTACCTGGAGAACACATGGAACCAGGATACACAATGGGTAGTAGGCAAGCCGGCGGAGGCAGTGTGATGCTTTGGGCAATGTTCTGCTGGGAAACCTTGGGTCCTGCCATTCATGTGGATGTTACTTTGACACGTACCACCTACCTAAGCATTGTTGCAGACTATGTGCACCCTTTCATGGCAACGGTATTCCCTGATGTCATTGGCCTCTTTCAGCAGGATAATGCGCCCTGCCACAAAGCAAAAATGGTTCAGGAACGGTTTGAGGAACACAACAACGAGTTCAAGGTGTTAACTTGGCCTCGAAATTCCCCAGATCTTAATCCAATTGAGCATCTGTGGGATGTGCTGGACAAACAGGTCCAATCCATGGAGGCCCCACCTCACAACTTACAGGACTTAAAGGATCTGCTGTTAACGTCTTGGTGCCAGATACCACAGCACACCTTCAGAGGTCTAGTAGAGTCCATGCCTCGACGGGTCAGGGCTGTTTTGGCGGCAAAAGGGGGATCTACACAATATTAGGCAGGTGGTCATAATGTTATGGCTGATCGGTGTATAATAGTCTATAAGGGTTACTGACCACATTAACCCCAATGAACCTCTTTCCTCTAAACTTAAGGGATTCCTGTTTCATGATTAGATGTGTTCTGAAACCACTTATGCTGTTATTTTGGTCTCTCTTGGAAAATAGATCTGTGACATCACTAAGACTAACCTGGAAAGAACAAAGGTTGAACAGTTGCTCAGTAACGGCACTGGATCTCTATTAGAACGCGTGGGTTCAATCAGACTGGTGTAACTAAAAAGATGGTCAGTGCCAGTCTTTGGAACTTAGTAGGCATTAGATAATGCAAACACACACGCACACGCACACGCGTAAGCTTAGGAGGCAAGAAAAAACAACCGTCTGCCAACTATCTGCAGCAGTGTAGAAGCCAACGCACGTCACTCACCTGACACCTTCTCCGCGCTGCTCTCCAATAACCACTTGTACTACCAGCTTGTATCGGTCAAAGCCCACATCTAGAGAAAGGGGGAGACAGAGGGCGAGGAAATTACCATTAAAATGGAGAGAAAGGGGGGTAATGTTCATATCTACAGCTATCAGACCAAGAATTGTGTTAGAGGAGTGGAGACGGGTCGAATGGATGATTGACTAGTTTGACATTATGGATGGCCCAGGGAGTTGAGTATCCAGACAGTGTCAGATCTCATCAGAGACAGCAAACTCTGGAGATCAGTATCATTCTACTTAGGGCCGAGGCCTGAGCTGATGGATCATGAACATACTGTGTGGGTCTAGAAGTGTGGCGGTTAATACTGACCCTTGACTGGCACCATGCAGAAACATTTTGAAATGACAAATAATACATTAGTTTTATTTGACTGTATTAAGATGTTTTTAAAAAGTACATCGCAAAGATCTATTTGGAGAATTTGTATCAGCCACTAGGGGGTAGCAAATTGTCTTATTCCACTGATGATGTGAAGAGGTTTAGTTACATTTTGGGAATTTAGAGACATCTGTTTTTTCAAACGCTGTACAGTGAGTAAAGGTAATTTATCTATTATACAGATGATCAGTGGCGTCAAACACACTGCCCAAGGTGGCATAATCCAGCCATTGGGTGGTATTAGTAAACCAATTATTACAAAACAAACTTATGGAAGACTAAACTTTAAAGTGACTAGCAATATAAAACATCAAAAGTGTAGGAATAGTAATGGGTGCCCCTGAAGGGACCAGAGATTAAGTTACTGCCTCAGTTCGCTGCGTTGTTGTGTGTCTGGGTTGGGAATCCAGACCGTGGTTTTGCCCGGGCGGTTCCGCAATTAGCCAAAGAGTGCGTACCTTCCGGGGGCGTAACGGTTGCAGTCTTAACTTTGTGGTTGAACGAGCAGCGAGGCAACAATCAGAATGGCATCAGATATGCTTTGGGAGACAAGTACAGCATCTCAACATCGACTCTCCCGAGTCCACTGAGAGTTGCTGGGATGAAGCAGAGCCTCAATCAAGAACTGAATAACACAAAATAAGGAAGAAAAAAAATTGGTAAAAGAAAAATTTAATTGTAATAGACCTACATGTCCAGGTCAGCCACCATGATCTTGTTTAGGGCAGCCTTGAAAACCACAAAGACCAACAAGAACCTTCAGCATTCTGTCTAGTTACATAGTAATTGCAGACGGGGTCTATATTAAACAAAATGATTAGCTAATCACACCTTTTCAGTGTGTCAAACTTTTTGAGTTCTAAATCCAATGTTCCATGTTGATAGTCAATTTAAATGTAGGGAAATAACATTGATTTATCATGATTAATCATATGATAAATCAACTGCAGATTTCCATCCAGTTGATGACAGATTTCCCTGAGTGTTCTAAAATCTGCATGAAGAAAAACTTAATTTGTTCCCCTTGTGCGTACTTTCCAACAAACACAATTTTGCGGATAAAATGCAACAACTTGTGCTGTAGTACACATCAAAGCCACTTTCGTGCTTTCATTTTCATGTGGCAAATAAAAATCAAAAGTTGTGATTTCTCCACAAATTTAGATGAGTAGTGACACATCAATCATTATCAAACAGCAGCTACACTGAAATTGCACTGTCACAGGAAAAGACCCCTGACACGTAACCAGGCTAAGATTGCCCAGATGTGCGCAAACTGCACTTTGCCTTCGTGCACACTGTCCACTGAGCTGTAAAAGCACTGTGCTGGAGCCATTTTCCAATGCTGTCTTGCTGCGCCTACGCTGCTATTGCCTGCAAACGCTCTTTCAACACACACACACACCTCCAGCCCACTCACTCACTCAGCAACTGTCTATGCCCGCTGTCTTATTGTCAGCAGTAGGTCATAATGTAAATAACAGGTGAACACCAGATTTTGCACGACTAGCAGAAAACCCGCGGCACTGTTCTGCAGCATGCGTTAAAGATTTTCCACATGGAGGATGATTAGTTATGAACTGATCAGGATAAACAGTAACCTCCTGTTTATGTACATAAATCCATTCTGTGTGCTTTTGTTTCCGCAACGTGCTTTTGTTTCCACTCTCATCCACTTTGTCACTTTTGCTTGAAAATGTTTAGTTTGTGGATTTTTGTAAACTTAATTGTTAATGTTTAACATTTATTTCATTTTGAATTGAATATACAGCTCCAGAAAAAATTAAGAGACCACTGCACCTTTTTCTTTCCTTTCCAAAAAAGTCAAAAAGGAAGGTTTTGAGTGAGGAACAGAAGGTTTAAAATTAAAAGACCACTGCAAATTGGACGCTTCTGTTCCTCACTCAAAACTTTCCTTTTCAATTTTTTTGGAAAGGAAAGAAAAAGGTGCAGTGGTCTCTTAATTTTTTCCAGAGCAGTATCTAGTGTGAAACTGAGAGGATAATTTTCACACCTTTAAGTTTGTCCTTTATGCAGTCTGCTAATGAACGGGAGAGAACAGGAACGTCATATGGATCATACAGCACGCCAGACAGCTGTTCTCTCAGGATATCACGTATACACTCCTTCACGACTGATGGTTTGAACCTGGAAAAGAAACAAAATAATTTGTGAGATAGATAGGACAACAAAATAATTCTTAAGATAGATAGGACACATATGTATATATATACACTGCTCAAAAAACTTAAGGGAACACTCGGTGTCTCGATAACCAAAATACATTAAAGATCAAAATCTTTACTGTACATTGTGTAATTCGTTGAGAACAAAATGACATAACAACAGTCAATGGAAACCAACATCACCAACCGATTGATGGCTGGATACAAAATCACACCGAAAACCAAAGTAAACAATTGAAATCAGGCTGTTCCAACTTGCATGAATTTCATCAGGGCAACTCATAATGTGACTCAGTAGTGTGTATGGCCTCTATGTGCCTGTGTGCACTCCCGACAACGTCTGGGCATGCTCCTGATGAGATGGCCGATGTAGTCCTGGGGGATCTCCCAGACCTGGATCAGGGCATCAGTGAGCTCCTGGAGCGCTACTTGGCGGTGGCAGATGCACCGATACATAACGTCCCAGTGGTTCCCAAATGGATTCAGGTCTTGGGAACGTGAGGGCCAGTCAATGGCATCAATGCCTTCGTCATCCAGGACCTGCCTACACACTCTGGCCACATGAGGCTGGGCATTGTCCTGCACCAGGAGGAACCCAGGGCCCACTGTACCAGCGTAAGGTCTGACGATGGGTCTGAAGAGTTCATCTCGGTACCTAACAGCAGTCAGGATACCGTTGGCTAGCACGTGGAGGTCAGTGTGACCCTCCAAGAATATGCCTCCCCAGACCATCACCGACCCACCGCCAAACCGGTCATGCTGGATAATGTTGCAGTCAGCATAACATTCACCACAGCGTCTCCAGACTCTTTCATGTCTGTCACGTGTTCAGTGTGAACCTGTTTTCATCTGTGAAGAGAATGGGGTGCTAATGACGGACCTGCCAATTCTGGTGTTCTCTGGCGAATGCCAATTGGGCTGCATGGTGCTGGGCTGCGAGCACAGGTCCCATTAGAGGACATCGGGCCCTCATACCACCCTCATGGAGTCTGTTTCTGACAGTTTGGTCAGAGACATGCACACCATTAGCCTGCTGGAGGTCATTTTGTAGGGCTCAGGCAGTGCTCCTCTTGTTCCTCCTCACACAAAGAAGCAGATACCGGTCCTGCTGCTGGGTTCATGCCCTTCTACACCCCTGTCCAGCCCTCCTTGTGTAACGGCATGTCTCCTGGTATCTCCTCCATGCTCTTGAGGCTGTACTGGGAGACACAGCAAACCTTCTTGCGATGGCACGTATGGATGTGTCATCCTGGAGGAGCTGGACTGCCTGTGCAACCTGAATGGGCTGCAGGTACTCCCTCATGCTACCAGTAGTGACAAGGAGAGAGCAGTTGTCTGTGGCCACCACTTGCAAAACCATTCCCTTTTTGGGGGTTGTCTTGCTGTTGCCTCTCCAGTGCTCCTGTTGTCACTTTCATTTGCATTGAAACAGGTGACATTGATTCACAATCGTTTATGCTTCTTAACTGGACAGGCTGATATCCCTGAAGTGTAACTGACTTGGTGTTATACCGTGATGATTATGTATTCCCTTCATTTTTTTGAGCAGTATTGTTAGATAGGGCAGGCAGGCATCAAATGATGGCTTAAAATGTTTCAGGGGTACAGGAAAAAACAATATTCTGCATCATTTTAGCAAGCAGGGATACCCAAAATCTCAGATTGTTCTGAAATGACTTCTGTAGATGAAAACACACAATTGGCCTATTTTGTGGAAGTGTGATTTATCGGTACAAAATGAAGCTAATCGATTGCACTCAAAATTGACATTTTGAATCAAACTTCAAAGTACTAAAACTGAATAAGAAACGAGGAACCCAAACAGATGTTAAATGGTTGAAATAGGCTCACATCATGAGCCCCAAAACATGATACTATATAATTTCACCATTTATCCTCTAAGGAATTTTAGAATCGCTTCAGACAGGGACAAAAAATAATGTTTTGTTTAGGCTTACACCGGCTCAGTGTTTTGATACCCGTATAAATCTCGTCAGGACAAGGTGAAGTTTGACAACATATTTGATTCAATTAACTCTACAAAAAATATGTGTGCTTATATATAACCAATATTGATAAAAATCCACTTGTCCAATAGATATTTACACGATTATGTAAATGGTGGTGGGGTGGTGTAAGCCCACACGAAACACATACCTTATCTGAAGTGGATGTAAAAATCCCCTATGGAAAAAATGAATGGTGTAAGAACCAGAGAAACAATTCTCCAGTTTAGTCTCATGGTTTTAAGGGAATTATGACACATACTATTTCAGTCAATAGCAAGCCTACCTGATTAGTGCTGTGGCCTTTCATTTTATTTCCATGTTCAGTAGATTAGCCAGATAAACTTCAGAAGATAGCCCATTTAGTGCTACTTTGGTCATGTTGTGATTTAACCAAAACAAGCTAAAACATGCCAATTGACATAGCTAGAATTTTATGACTAACTGAATACCGATAAGAAAATGGTTGTGTAAACTTAATTTGTCACATCCCTAGTTTTCACCGCAGTAACTATTCGTCCAATACTAATCCACATAACTAGAATTTCCAAAAACGCCATACTCCTAAATAACTCCTTATCTTTGAGTGTCCATGGACTGTTTTAGAATATTTGAATAAGGTTTGATGTTAAAATGACGCAAGTTCCACTTTACATCTTAGGTTAATATTAGACAGTTGTTAGTAAAAATGTGTATGACATTTACGTATCATTGCCATAACAAGAATTATGGCAATGATAGCACATGTCAACAAAATGTTACCTGGTATCCGCAAAAGATACTCTTAAATTCAGTATTCGAAGTACTGTAGCTTCGCCGATCTAAAATTGATATCGGAATATCCCCATAAAATGCTCCAGGGACGCCGCAAATAAATGGCTAATCTCCTAGTTCTGAGCCCACTTTAAGGTTATCTCAGGGAGAGTGGATTACGCAAAAACACATGTATAACACAACATAACCTTGTACATAATGTGAAATTGGACAATGTTTACCCACCCAATGTATTCGTTATTATTATTAAGATCATCATAGGTAGATTATTAATTGTATGTAATTTAGCAACGAAATAATTAAGAAGTTGGTGGTTGACCATGGTTGTACAGGAAAAGATCAGCGTTGCGTTGGCATTGTTCTAAAGAAATACCGGCTGTTGCTGGTGACTCAATGTTATTGGTAGTAGGGAAAATCCCGCTTAACATCGATAGTTTAACTAGATATTACGGTACAGTACAAGGCATGAGAATACATTGAGTATGCCATGGTATAGAAAAATAAATAATTTACACAGCTACTGTTCATATTCATATCTACTAGCAGTACAGTACGGTACGAGCTAGCTACTGAATCAACAGCATGGCTAACTATGTAACGTTACACATTACTTACTTATGCTGATAATTCGGTCTAATAAGGTAAGTATTTCCTCCGGATTGTGCTCCCTCCATTTTAACTGTATTTATTATGTTGTATTGGCTAGTAAGAAAGCTGATTAATTCAGCATACATAAAACACACGAGTGTAGATCAAGTGAATTAACTAAAATAGCTAAAGCAACTTTCAAGAACACTAGTTGTTACCATAACAACGATGTTCCTATTCCGGATGTTTGAAGAACCAATCATATAATTTTCTCAACGCTGTCAGCAGACTGTCGACCAGTAACGTTCATGTTGTCAGGCTGTGTCACATAATTGCTATGCTAATCGTCACACAATCCCCTTCCCACACAGGGTTCCCTACCCATGACATTAGTGTCAATCCAGGGACTCCATCGTCCTTGTTTGAATCCCATTGGGAGGCCAGTAGGAAAATGTATGAGCTCACTACTGTAAATCACTGTTGATAAGAGCATGAGCTCATGTAGATGATTGAAATATTTGTTGTGGCTAAAAGGAAATATTTTACAGATTTTTATTCCAAAAACATTTTCTCTCCCTCCCCAAAACCAACGTTAACCCTGAACAAGCCTCCTTTCCTTATTTATTTGGCGTTTGCTGACATTTTAGTACAAATCTCTCTACATATATATACAGGTCATTTTTTTGTTGATTTCCCTTTTTCAGTGTTAAGGTAATGATTTGATTTATTATTTGGACTGGGGATGTGAATCCTTCACCCCAAAAAACATGCAAAACTGCAATTGAAAAAGTTGGAATGATTCCAGAGTATGATTCTGTTTAAGTACAAGAGGAAGAAGAGACTACTAAAAAATCTGGTCAGTTGTTGTCTCTGTTTGGGTGCCTCCACAGTGTCTTCAGTCTAAAGTGGTGTTCGGCAATAGTAAGATTCACGAAAAAAGAATGATGTCAGCAGTATAAGGAATTGCAACTGTCGCCCACCCAACAACACATCAAACCACAAAACCAATGTGTTGAATGTGTTGAATCCTCCGCTACAGAAGACCACCGCAGCTCTGTCATTTCAGTAGAGAAAAGCCCCCCATATCCGTCTGTAAGCTTCAACCTGCAGGTTAAACAGCAGATTCGAATGACATGCTTGAAATGTATGGAAGTGGTACTCATTAACAAGCGTTTTTTTTCTTTGTTGCATGCTCAGGAGTGATTTTACAATTGTTTTCTCATTATTCATTTCAGTATTACCTTTAAACCAAAAATACATTCAAAGCTTGCCCTATATTTTTATACCTCATGGGTGTCTTTTAGTAACTTGATTTGATTTTAATTTTATTTGCTTGCAGGTGTTTTTCTGCAGACCCAACTTCCCTGGGTTTTTAAAATAGTTTTGAGGTATGACAATGTCTGACTACATTTTGCGGTGAGCTAACTCTTTAAAGGAGCATTTCAGTCTTTTACCAACTGGATGGTTCCTTACCTGAACGTAGTCTATTGGCCAAGAGAAACTGTAATACACAGTTCAGAGGAAAATGGGCAAAGTTCAATTTCTACAGTACGTACATTTCAGACCCACAGTATAAAACCAATCCCGTTCAAGGAAAATATGTAATCATACTTTGAGTAAATTTATAAATGCTCAAATTTCCCAAAAGAGTTTGCTTTCAATGACCAAATGTAGATTTGTTGAACTTTGTAATGGCTTTTTAAAGAAGGTCCCTTTTATCACTTTCAAGGTGAGAAACCATCTGACATCAAGTTGTAAAAAAGTGAAATACACCTTTAACTCTTTACGTGAAACCTTCTGACTTTGGTTGGCAAACCTGGCACACTGAAGACATCGCCACAAGTCCCAGAACCCTTTTGAAGCCTTTGTTCATAGGAGGTACTTAGTTGCACCTAAATACGGGTTCAAGCTAGTTCCTGTCAGCATTTATATCTCTACTATGATCTCTGTGGGGAAAGTGGAACCAGGTCAAACCTAAGACATGCAGAGCGGGATACGGTGACAGACAACATTAAGGCCACGGATAATCTTATCCATGCACTAGTGCTCGTGTATCATGGTCTGCAACATTATTTCAAAGCCTCTCTTACAGGTTGTCGTCATTGTGCAAGTGCTACTCAACGGTAAGACATGTTCTTTCTCCAGTCTACGCACTCTATGGTAAATAACTGTAACGGCTATGTACGTTCTGATCAAAAGGAGAAGGGTTTTCAGTTTAAGATGGGATGGATTATACTTGTAAATGTTCCTCATTCTAATAGTGTGAATACTGGATTAAAGAAAGTGTGAATTATTTAGTGACCTGGCTTTATAATCAAATTCACAGGTGATATTGAGAAGTACAGAATGTATGTTTTTTAGAACAACAAAGAATGGGCTGACTCATTAATCTAAAAATTAATTTACCTATACTTAAGCCCAAAGATGTATACCTTCGGGGGTAACCTTTCGGTCATGGAACATGTGACAGGATGACTATGACCTTATTTCCATACCATTTCTTTGAATTGGGTATTCTCAAAGTTGTTCACATTTTCTTCATTTTGTATTCCCCTTTACTCATGAAAAATATAGTCATTGAAAACTGATGACTTAGTTCTTGTAAAATATATATAGGCCTATATATATTGTAAAATGTATATATAAATATATATACTGAAAACCTCTACAACATATATGTGTGAGTAAAATACAGCAAAAAAAAAAGTATTACAAGCGTACATTTCGTTTGATTGAAAATTTTATTTGTATGTGGTTTAATCAGTTACAGGTCATACAATCTAAGACAGAAAACAAACAGTAGCAATATGATGTACACCTAAATAACTTTTGTTACCAGTTGACAACTTCCTTGCTTTTTTCTAGGACCCAGTTGGGCTGAAGAACTGGTAGGAAACATGGGTAATGGCATCAACATCAGTTTCTCATTTCCGAACACATCAAAAGCAAAAGTTGAATCAGTTGGTCTTTACAAAGACGGCATAAAGATCGGCGAATGCAATGTTAATCATGTGCAAAATTGCAGCTGGAAAAAAGCCACATGGGTCTTTGACACGGCCACTACAGAGGCTTTTTTCTGGATCCAAAATCTGACATCAGCCGACAATGGTACTTATTCGGCCACACTGTTCTCAAACAGTAGAATATCTCCCGTTGTAAAAAGCAATGAGGTGACTCTTATTCTTCAATCGGACAGCATTGCCACAGGTAGGATATACAACCATTCTAAACACTGAACATCATAGTCCCAGTCACCATCCAATCTGCGCATCACAACTTCCTTTTTCGCCAAAATCCTATCTTTCGTTTTTTTATGGTATTTTGACAGTAAGTGTTTCAATGTGTGTTAAAAAGTGATGGAGCGACATTTCCACCTATTTCATTAAAAATTATGAAAGAAAGATCAAGAATGTAGGCAAGCTCACTTGTGTGAGACATTTATTATGTACCTTCAGTACATTGTCCTTTAGTCACTTCTAAAACGATTGGTACCCTTGATAAAGATGAGCAAAAAAGCCTATGTAAATTTAACAACAAAGGTAATAAGCTATATTTTGTACTAAACCAAATGCCCTGAGAATTTTTTTTTACGATATTTTGTTGAAATCATGTCACCTGTAAGCATTCTTGAAAATCAAATAAAAAAAAAAAATGTGTATTGATATTCTGCTTTTTTAGTTACATATTGGTCTTAAGGTGGTCATAAGGAACTGAATTGCGGCCTTCCATGCGTGGCATCCTGTTCTACTGGTGTATAACGATTTAGAAACATGGATGTAAAACTCATTTACTGAGAGCAAGGATCAGATGTTATAGTCTGGAGGATGTTATACCACACTGGGACGTGGAGTGGAACCATGCTATGGCCAGATTAAACTAAAATCAACCTCTTTGTCCACGCTGACCAGACATGGGTGTGATATCGAAATAAGGAAAGATTCTGTTGTCCAAACACATAAATAATATTGAAAAAGCCTACAACAGCCTTGCAAGGGAAAAGTGCACAGAGTAGACAATGGTTTAATTTTGACACTTTTTAAGGAAAAATACATGATTATTTGAGAAATTAATAATTTTGGTTTGATAACCTGAAATCATTAGTACAGGACACTCCACATTTAGGCAAATTAAATTACCTTTGTTATTTATTTTACATTGTCTTTTTTGTTTTATTAATGGTTCCAATAATTGTGGAGGGGACTGTATAAGGAAAATAAATATAATTTCTACACATTTTCCAGCTGACATTGGTATATCTTTTTTTTATTGCATTTTTACTTGGGCACCTGCGACCCATTCAAAGCGTACCGCGACCCAAATTTGAGAGCCAGTTGAGGACCACTGTAAGGTCTCAGTCAACACTACTGACAAGAGTTCTGATGTTATGTACAACCTGAAAACTCAAAGCTTTCTCGCGATTCGCTAATGCCTCAAGTCTCACATAAGGGGCGACCATTTTCTATTCCAGAGTCTTCAGCAATCACCAATAACACAGAAGATGAAGATTATAATGGCACTCAAAGGTCCCCTCAAAGCACCTACCATCTCCTGGTCATCGTTGCTGTGTTAGGGGTACCAAGCATTGCCCTGTTGGTGGGACTGCTTATTTGGTTTTGCTGGACTGAAAAAAGGAATCCAGGTATAACGCCTTAACATCAACCACTGTATTTCATTCTTACTCTAATTCTATAGGACCCAGTTTGGACCAAGGTGTCCAGCAGTGGTCAATCAGGCCCATGTTTGGACAAAATCCTAGTTTAAGTTCATCCTTCGTAGACGGAACACAGGCTGCTTGAACGTTGATGGATTGGGGTGGTAACGTTTTGTTGCCCATGTGAATGTGATGACTGACAGTGTTTAGGGATGCCTCAACTGTTCTGGGTTCATATCCGCCTGAAAATGCCAGTGAATTCTGCATCTGCAATGCATTGTGCTTGGAGACAAATCCTGTGCCTAGTTGCTTAAAAAATGAATTTGTGCAGTATTTCTACTTCCATGATAATGCTGTAATGGCAATATGATGTATGTATTACGTTATAATACGCATTACGTAGCACTACGCTACAAAGAAAAAAATGTAAATAACTATTTTGCTTTAAGGAACAATGTGTGCTTTGATTAAGTAAAATCAAGAAACATTACTAGAAATTCTGTATTATTTATAACATTGCAGGAACAGCTGTCAGTAGAACGCTTCCCTTTCATACTTTTGTCTTGTACATCTTTCTCTGCACTGAAGTTGACTCCTGTACCCAAGATCCACATTTATTACCTGAGAGATAGCTTTATAGTCGTATTCAGGGAATCTGTGACCCTTTATCTTGGTCAGAAATTGGGTTGCTTTTGTGAGCATGGAAATGTAGTGGATACTTTTTGTGTGTGGAAACATTTGCACCAATGAGCAACATTCGTACCTCTCAAATTAGCCACTGTTGCAGTTTCACATCTCGCACTCATGACTCACTCATTTTGATATGAAAACTTTGTGTAGTCCGGGGGAAACATCCACCTACACGGCAGAACATACAGGCTTGCACATAGGCGAGAGGAAAAATAAACACTGTTGTTTGCTTAATGCTGTCCCATCCAACATTCTGTTTTTTCAATGGCTAGCCACTTCAAAACAGAGCATCATGTGTCATTGAGTTGTTTTGTTTTTGAAGTCCTCTCATGAACTGAATACATCCATATACCACTGGAAAAGACAATCTTCCAACCAAAATGTTTGACTAGAGAAAGTGTCACCGCATAAGGCTGACTGAACAGATCGTAGCTATGTCCGTCACACTATTACAAAGACCAACTGGAAAATGAACATCCGTAATAAATAAAAAAGCCTACACCATCTTCAACCTCTTAGAAGACTATGATCTTTTAACATCTTGGATTTCAAATGCCGGTTTTCGCAAACACAGATTAATCATTGTCTGTTTTAATTTAAAATTCTGCACCATATTTTGTCTTTGATTAACACAGAGTATTATTTTTATCTTATGTCTAGAACGGGACAAGCAAGAGGACCTCAGTGCCAAGCCACAGGTAACACACTGAAGCTGAGCCCTGTTTGAATTTTGCCCCATTAGTACCCACAACCACAAGACACATTTGATTAAAAAGTACGAAAACATATTTGCAGGAGTCAGGAGAGGCGTCCACCTCAATGCCTGTGTATTCTGTGGAGTACGGTGTGCTGTCCTTCAACAACAGTCCCAGTGGAGGAAAACAGGCCCAGCATGAAAGGGCGGGAAACATTATGAGATCTTCAGGGACAGTGGAATATGCCACTATCACCATACCCCCACGACAAAGGGGGGCAAATGGGAGATAGCAGGCCAACTGACTCTCTACACTGTGCCCTTTGAATTCCAATCCGGGCCCCCGGACCACTGCCTTTTAATGTGATTCACCAAACACTGGTGTCTGTTCCATTTAAATTCCAGTCCATTCAGAAAGTGAAACAAAACCAAACTCGAAATATTCCTAATTCGAAAGGGTTGTCATTAGAATTGTAATTTCAGCGTAAATCCACAAATGACTGGAATTTAAATGGAGTTCAACCCAACCCTTCTCTGATACTCGATTAGACCTGTGACACCAGGTGGGTGTGATTATCAGCCAGCCAGCCAAGCACTCCAGACCTGATAGGGTAAGAACTGTTCCGTTAAACACAGTTGATCTTGGACAACTGTGCCAGATCTTAAACGTTTACCTTTTTTAATACGATGGGAAAGCGGTGCTAAATGTAAGATGTGTGCAGTCAGAGAGGCTCGCCCTCGAGACACAGAACACGTGCTGAACGATAACGAAAGCTTTTTATGTGTCGCTCTGAGGTTATACCATAGGAATGGAGACATTGAAGGAGGTGTTAAACCACACTTAGTCCGATCCCGTGCAACAAAAGAAATGCTTTGCGTTTAGGCTTTGAGTGCATCCTACAGGATATATAAGATCAGAAACGTGCTTACAATCATTATACATAACATGTTAACAATACATTTACCATTCTTATTTTCAAAAACATGCTGAAATGTTTGTATGGAGTGCTGAAATAGAATGTATACCACGAAAAGACAGTTGTTCAGACACTATTTGATTCAGTATCTTTGGAGGATACATGTGTGCTTTGAGCCCAGTCATTTTCACTGGAAAACTCAATTGTAAATAAACTATGTGGATAATCGAAGTTGAACACATTGCTTTGATTAAACTCTGTTGTGTTTGAACTCTTTCACTGAGACAGCTCCAAAGCACCCAGTGCTAGTGATGGCCATTCGAGGCTTCATTACCGTTCTTCTAGCAGCAGGATATTATGCTAACAGCGCTAACTCAGATTTTATTTTCAGAATAAAAGCAATCATTGAAATATATAAGGCAATATAGTTAACAATCTAGTCGGTACATTTTATGTTTAATGTTCGTTCCAAAGTTACTCTTGTCTGTTCTTTTCCACAGACTAGATTGTTAACTATATTGCTTTATAAATTTCAATGATGGCTTTTATTGTGATAAAGAAAATCTGAGTGCTGCCAGTATAATACCCTGCTGCTAAAATAACGCTAATGAAGCCTCGAATGGCCATCATTACCCAGCGCAGCTCTGTTGACAGGATCATTATAGCCGACATTATCAAAGGAGGATGTGAAAGGTGTTCATTTATGTATTTCTGTCAAGAGCCATTTGTACAGATAAGACTTAGTTAATTATTGCATTTGTATTCTGTTATGTTTTACATTTTTTGAAATATTCTGGTCAGTCAATGTACAACCCTGTTTCCAAAAAAGTTGGGACGCTGCGTAAAATGCAAATAAAACAGAATGCAATTATGTGCAAATCATTTATCCCTATATTTAAGTGAAAATAGAAAAAAGACAACATATCAAAATTTGAAACTGAGAAATTCTATTGTTTTTGGAAAAATACATGCCCACTTTGAATTTGATGCCAGCAACACGTTTCAAAAAAGTTGGGACAGGGCATGTTTATTACTGTGTTGCACAACCTCTTCTTTTAACAATACTCTGTAAGCATTTGCAAACTGAGGAGACCAATTTATCTAGTTTTGAAAGTGAAATGTATTCCCATTCTTGCTTGATATAGGATTTCAGCTGCTCAACAGTTCAGGGTCTCCTTTGTTGTATTTTTCGCTTCATGGTGTGCCAAATGTTTTCAATGGGTGACAAGTCTGGACTGCAGGAAGGCCAGTTGAGCACCCAGACTCTTTAACTAAAAAAGACATTATTTGGATGTCAGCATATGCTGCTCTAAAACCATTCAACATTAATGGTGTCTTAACAGATGTGCAAGTCACCTATGTGATGTGCTCTAAGGCACCCCCATACCATCACGGATGCTGGCTTTTGAACTGTGCGCTGATAAGAAGCCAGATGGTCCCTCTCCTCTTCAGTCCGGAGGACCCGGAGTCCATGATTCCCAAAAATAATTTGCAATACGGAGTGCCTATTTGCACGTGGGTGAGACACCAAAGGATACTGGTCACTCGAAACCGGCAGCAGATTCCTTAGCTCATTAGATAGGGCGTCAGTCTCGTAATCTCTAGGTTGTGAATTCGATCTTCATATGGGGTGTGGTTTTTACTGCATTTCGTTGTACTGTACTTGTACTTGTTAGATGACAATAAAGTTAAAAATATATTATACAAAAGTTGATAGCTATGTTCCTCAACAGTTGCAGGTGCCAAAGGAGGATTCAATTAAAAAAGGTAGGCTACATTAAACACAAAATATAACCTTTTCAACAACGTGTTTTCTCGCTGTTTGTATATTTAAACTAAAATGATCCAATGTGCAAACTTCTATGTTTAGCTATGCCCAGCTAATTTAGCAAATGTTAAATGTTAGGCAAGTAATTTAGCAATCGTTAGCCAGCAGTGATGAATGCATACAGTAATTTTGCTAACTAGTAGCGTTAGTGTTAGCTAGCTCCAACTGGCTACAGCTGAACATGCTTGGGCAAAATGTGAAACTTTCACATCTCCTGCAGTTAATCGAAATACTCTGCTGTGTTGCCATATAGCTATATAAAGTTCTTAACCACCAAAAATAGAGTTAATGGTTCGATTTTAGACTGTAGTAACACATTTGTCCAATGATGTTAGCTAGCTAACGTTAGATGGGGACATTGGTTAATGGGGAATTTACATGCATATTATCAAACTTTCAAAGGTGCATTTGATGACCTGAATTTGACTTTATACATTGGTTCTTGTGACATATGTGATTAATAATTCCAAATCTCAGCACAGATATGCATGTTTAGTGCTAGCCGGCCAAGGCCAAAATGTGAATATAGTGCTCCGATGCAGCATGCAAAAAACAGGTAGAACTAATACTAGGTGTTCTGGATGTTTTTTGTGTTAGTGACATGCATATACAGGCTGTAGTAATAAACCTGAAACTTACAGATGAATGAAGTCATTACCTCACCAAAGCATAGGGTGTTTAACATGTAATAGTCAAAGTAAATGTAGATCGATGCAAATAGTATTGGGGTGTGATTAGTTTGAGTATTTGCACTCGGGTAGTTGGCTACGGACACCTGGGTGCAAATATCATTTTTGGCTATGGACACCTGGGTGCAAATATCATTGTTGGCTATGGACACCTGGGTGCAAATATCATTGTTGGCTATGGACACCTGAGTGCAAATAGCATTGTTGGCTACAGACACCTGAGTACAAATAGCATTGTTGGCTACAGACACCTGGCTGCAAATAGCATCTGCCTTTCAAATATTGGTTTGTCAGAGCACAGGACAATTTCCACTTTGCCTCAGTCCATCTTAAATGAGCTTGGGCCCAGAGAAGGCAGCGGCATTTGTGGATGTTGTTTATATATGGTTTCTTCTTTGCATGAGTTTTAACTTGCATTTGTGGATGCAGCAACATATTGTGTCCTCAGACAATGGTTTTCGGAAGTGTTGCTGAGCCCATGCAGTGATGTCCACTACAGAATCGTGTCTGTTTCTAATGCAGTGCCGTCTGAGGGCCCAAAGATCACGGCCATCCAGTATTGGTTTTCGGCCTTGTCCCTGGCATAAAGAGATTTCTCCGGATTCTCTGAATCTTTTAATAATATTATATACCGTAGATGATGAGATCCCCAAACTCTTTGTTATTTTACATTGAGAAACTTTATTCTTAAATTTTTGCACTATTTGCCTGCACAGTCTTTCACAGAGTGGTGAACCCCTCCCCATCCTCACTTCTGACAGACCCATCTTCTCTGGAAGGATCTTTTAATACCCGATCATGTTACTGACCTGTTGCCAGCCAACTTAATTAGTTATGTGATATTCCACCAGGTTTAGTTTTTTTGCATTACACAAATGTTCCTTTCTTTTTGTTGCCTCTTTCCCAACTTTTTTGAAACGTGTTGCCGGCATCAAATTCAAAGTGGGCATATTTTTTCCAGAAACAATAAAATGTCTCAGTTTCAACATTTGATATGTTGTCTTTGTACTATTTTCTAATTAATATAGGGTTTAATTGATTTGCACATCAATGCATTCTGTTTTTATTTACTTTTTACGTAGCGTCCCAACTTTTTTCTATGCTTCAGTGGGAGCTAAGGGCTGCCAGGTAAATGAACAAAGTGTGTTACTAGCCTCCCACCAAACTCAAATTGCATCAAATTAATTTTAAATAGGCAGATGAGGACTTCTGCAAATACAACATTTGTTTGGGCTGTTTGTGTAATATGCTGTTCATATGTGCCTCAACCTGAAATTGCAAGTTTGAAAGCGAGTGGTGTTGATGACTGGGGGCACATATTGACTCATACTGTACATGACATAGCACATTATTTTCAGAGGAACATTTTGGCACAACAGCGCTACTTTTACAACTAGACGCCAAAGGTCCCTGAACGCCTCTTTAATAGCTTGTTCAACAGTGTGTATGGATGGTAAGAGTCAGGTTTCCTCCAGACGTGACGCTTGTCATTCAGGCCAAAGAGATTAATATTGGTTCTATCACACCAGAGGATCTTATTTCTAAGCCTATGAGTCCTTTAGGAGCCTTTTGGCCAACTCCAAGTGGGCTGTCATGCCTTTTACTGCGGAGTGGCTTTCGTCTGGCTACTTTAACATAAAGGCCTGATTTTTGGAGTGCTGCAGAGATGGTTAACTTTCTGGAAGTCTCCCATCTCCACACAGGTACTCCCTGACAATTCTCCCCCAATTGCTCAGTTTGTCTAGCGCATGGAAGCTTGGAAGAGTGTTGGTGGTTCCAAACGTCTTCCATTTAAGACTGACTGAGGGCACCATGTTCTTCGGGACCTTCAGTGCTACAGACATTTTTTGGTTCCCTTTCCCAGATGTGTGCCTCGAACACAATCCTTTCTCAGAGCTCTACGGACAGTTCCTTCAACCTCGTCACCTGGTTTTGCTCTGACATACACTGTCAACTGTGGGACCTTCAACCCCTTTCAAAATAAGGCTGTATCAAATGTAGAAATGAGACGCGTTCCGAATACATACCACATGGACTATATGTATCAACTGTGTCTTTGGATAAAAATCTGAATCAGCATCTGCTAAACGACTAAAATAATAAGATCATTACTGACCCCTCTCACCCTGGTCATCCAGTTTATTGAAAAAAGTCCTCCTGCCGGCAATGGGCAGGTAGGCAATACAGATACAAAAACGAGACGTCTCATTGCGTCAAGCCACCTCCAAACTGTTAACCAATCAGCTTACGCTGCCCTGTGCCCGTATCTCCTTACATCTACATAGATTCATTTACTTGAAATCTGTAAAGCCGTAAATCTATGTATATTATATACTCACTTCTCATATCCTATCATCTTGTACACTTGTGACTCACTGAATATTACTGTATATCATGTGAACCTCTCATGCAGTTTGTGTTCTGAATGTCATATTTCCATGAGCAGCACCACTGAACAAGACCAAGATTTTGTTAGGACTGTTGAAAAGGGTATTATTAGAAGAATACGAATGTGTTGTTAACAAACCTGCCTGGTCAAATAATGGTCAAATAAATAATGTGGCCGACATATTGGCCGTCTCTGTGTATGTAGGACTCTTATTTCATCATTCTATGAACCTGTTGTTGCACGTCATTTCCTACACAGCAGGAAGTGCAGCTCGCAATCAAATACTTCTAAAGTTTCTACTGCAACTCTGAAATGCCAGACTTTTTTTGCCTTAGCAAAACAATGTATCAAACCACACGAGTATCACAAATAATTCACATTGCTAGCTGCAGGCTAGATAATTTCCCTCCTGAAAAGCTGGCCTATTTAAGATCCTGTATCTGGGTGGGGTTTCAAGTGGGCGTAAGGTCATGTGTTGTCAGCAGCAGTCAGTATTATACCAGCTATATAAGATCAATATAGATTATATCAACTCTGGATGAAGATAGATGATTCAGAACGGTTTCAGCCTTGGTCGGTTGTCTTTGTTTTCACAGAGGTTGTGGCCATTGACCCTGCAGTAACAAACAGCCAGTCAGGCTCCAGCTAAATAATCTTGCTCTTTCTCTGCCAGCGATGCAATTTTTCCATCACCTTCATTAAGGTTGTGTCAACCAAGTGTTTTTCTCAGGCAGCTTGTTTGTGTGACGCTCACTGAGGCAGCAATAACTCCCAGTCTCTGTAGATCTCAGGCGCCAGGATCAAAATGATTCCGACAAAAAAACACGTCAGCCCACACTGTTACCACACCATAGACTCCCTAGCTGGTTGTGCTGTCAGCAGTGTAACTGTGTACAAAATCTGTTTATATTACTGCGAGGGCAGCGTCAGCCAGCTGGCCTAAATTTCTGTACATTAACTTTATCTTGGTAACCACCTGGCCCAGTGAGATGGCACAGAACTAGTTTCATGTCAGGGTTAAAGCACATGCTTTTTTGCTTTCATCGTATCAGCGGAGAAAGACTGAAGAACACAGGAAAGAGCACAAGCACATTGAAAATGATAACCTGTTGTAAATAAAGCTGAGAAAACAAACAAATGACCGGTTTGCTCTGCAAAATCCCCAGCAGGTGGTAGTATGACTATAGAGCAGAGTGTCTGATTTTGGGTAAGCCGTCTTTCCTCCATGACTGTGCATCTCCGGTGCTCTCCACCTTCCACACTGTATGGAGGCACAGACACTGGATGACTATGAGCAGATGCCTGTGTCTCCACCCAAACAATGTGATTCTTTGTCCACGGAGATCAATGGCAGTTGGTCAAGCTCTAGCCTCTTCCTCTTTACCGTTAAGTACGTTGTGAAATGTGAACAATTTTTGAATATGCCGTGTCGTCATCACCATCCAGTATTCAATGGACAGAATAAGTTAAACAGTCTCGAACTTCCACACAGACAACTCCAATGTATTAAGGTGTTTTATCACAAAGTTGCCATGATGTGACCTGGAGCACACTGCACACGCCAATTATACAATTGCAACAACTTGAAGGGATAGTTCGACCTAGATTCATATTTGGGTGAAATAATGCTTACCCTGAGTTGTTTTTGAAGGCCCATGGAGTCATTTTTCAAAACTAGTTATTGTTCATCTCTGTCCCAGCCCGGAATTTGCATTATTAGCATCGTCAAAATTTATGAATTGAAACTGTGATCTGAGCAACTCCTTAATGGTCATACATTTTATACATACATGCAGAGGCGTAGGTTTTATTATACATGAGTGGGACATGTCCCCCGACTTTTTGAAAATGACATTATGCCCCCACCCACTTTTTATCAACGGAACTCTATTACAAGAAACGTTCAATGGTGTGGTGGCAGTAAGGTAAGCAATTGCGTAATTGGAATAAGACTGGCTTTAGGATCACACACAGGCACATTACTTTGAGGTAGTTGCTGAAACAGTCTGGTTGCCGTGGAGGCTACCGTTGCTACTAACTGTGAACTCTGGCCTATGGAAGTTCTGTGATAGCTGACATTACCTCCAGCTAACTACGTCCTAAAACCTATGAATGGGGAAGATATTTCGCTTGTCGATCAAAGAGTGTTTTTTAAACAGGCAACCATGTTTGGTGTGGTTAGGCTAATGTCATATATGAACAATAGATGCAAAATACAGCTCCGGAAAAAATTAAGAGACCACTGCACCTTTTCTTTCCTTTCCAAAAAAGTCGAAAAGGAATGTTTTGAGTGAGGAACAGAAGGGTTCAAATTAAGAGACCACTGCAAATTAGCTATATTAGCTTGCTATCTAATGTTTTGTTTGCTAGCTAGAAAACGGTCTACATTACACTGTTCACATCACTCACAGCTACTGTAGCACCAAGCTGACACTAGTCAAGATGAGACTTAAGTTAGACGTACGGGCGTTTTTTATATGCAGGACAAAGCGAGTGCTGCTACTAGCTAGCTATGAGACAGAAGATAAAGAAAAGTTGGCTAACGTTACATGTAATTACATATGTAGCTGCATTTGACATTCAAACTAATGTGGATCTTATAGATCAAACATTGCCATCAGGTTCTGCAGGCGCGAATGTGGATCAAGCTGTTCGTGTCATTTTCTGAACTGCATTTTAGCAGGTTCAGATTGTGACCGTGACAGTTCCTGTCAAAGCAGGATCAGACAGCCAGGGAGGAAGGGTCAACCATGGAGCAGAGGTGAAATGTTGCTGCATAGTAATGCTCTTTATAAGTGGATAACTTAAACAAAATTATGTTATAATGTGTAGCCCATACTTTGAATCTTCATTTTTCTTAGCATAACCTGAAGGATGTTGTCCAGTCTAGTCATGTCAGATTAATTTGTGAAATGAATGTACAGTACAGGCAATGCTACCGTATATCTCAAGAATTACGTTCCCTGGGAACCAGGCCCGCCGATAGGGGGGGGACAAACGGGTCTGTTGTCCCGGGCCCAGGGTAGGGGGGGGGCCCAGAACTGACATTGGGTTGACATTAAAGGGCCCATCTAAGATTATCTCGTCCCGAGCCCAGGCAAGGCTGTCAGCTGGCCTGCTGGGAACTATTGTAAAAACCGTGATTACGTTCTATGCCAACATATCTAGTGCCATTATGTCGGTCAAGAACGTTATATATCAATCTACATTTTGAATGGCCACACGCGGCGCTCTCCATACAGGTTTTCATATTGTATTATTATTTTAAAAACAACTGATTTGGCTTGAGTGGGGATGTTGAGTGGGGATGGCCTACATAAATTGCCTTATTTGGATAAGTGAAATCCTACAAAACTATTGGATTATTACCATACACATCGATTTATTTTTCTCAATATATAACGTTCTTGACCGACGTAATGGCAACTAGATATGTTGGCATAGAACGTAATCGCGTTTTTTACAATAGTTCCCAGGGAACGTAATTCTTGAGATATAGGGTACAGGCAATGAACTGTAGATCACATGTACATGTAGAACACATTATATTAGCCACACACATTGAAATACAGTGGTCTTTAGCTCTTCACTAAGAGCACACATCACAGAAAATATCTTAAGTAAGTAATATTAAATTAAATGGCTGAAGGCAGTATTTTTCATGTTTATTCTAGCAGAATCAAAGAGACATCATGTCTACCAGTGCACATACACCATATGGCCAAAAGTATGTGGACCCTCGACCATCACACCCATATGAGCTTGTTGGACATCACATTTCAAAACAATGGGCATTTGCAAAAAATATTTGTCCCGCTCACATTTGAAATCAAACCTACACCCCTGCATACATGCATTGTATTGTTATGACCATATCACAGTCTCACTACTCTGTCAGTTGGCTGTATCTGCAACAACACTCCAGCGATTTTACTTTGTAGCATTGGATTGTGAGCTCCCTTATGCTTTTTATTATTTAAAATAAACATGGGCAAATTGAACGTTGAAGATCTCGTGAAACCCCCCCCCATATAACATTATGAGGGGGATGTAATGTAAACATGAGGGGGAGTGGGAGGGTAAGGCACATGGAATATGTTTGGAGAGGCCTCTCTGTTGGTAAAGGTGGTCTTCTGTCCATTTATGCAACAGACGAAGATGGACAGAAGACAGGCAAAGAAATAGAGACAGAGGGTGTTTTGGAGCCATTGTTACCTGCATCTCCTGTTACAATACATATTTTAACCATATACAGCTGAAGATGGAGCACAAAGAGCGTGGAGGCTTGCTGAGTGAGGATGTGTGTGGCTTCCTGTTGAAGTGGGTTATACCGCTTCCTGATGAATTTTATTTTTTATTTTTATGCTGAACGTTACTAAGAGAAGAGGCGTAAACCAAAAATGTTACTTTAAAGGAGACTGACAGGTGTTTTGTTTCCTGAAGCAGACCTTGGCCTGATGTTTAAGCGCTGGGGGTTCTTTTGAACTCTGCCTAGTATTTCTTATTTGAACTAACTTGCTCTGTATACAGTTGTGCTCATAAGTTTGCAAACCCTGGGAGAAATTGTGAAATGTTGGCATTGATTTTGAAAATATGACTGATCATGCAAAAAAACTGTCTTTTATTTAAGGATAGTGATCATATGAAACCATTCATTATCAAATAGTTGTTTGGCCCCTTTTTAAATCATAATGATAACAAAAATCACCCAAATGGCCCTGATCAAAAGTTTACATACCCTTGAATATTTGGCCTTGTTACAGACACACAAGGTGATACACACAGGTGAAAATGGCAATTAAAGATGAATTTCCCACACCTGTGGCTTGTTAAATTGCAATTTGTGTCTGTGTATAAATTGTCATTGAGTTTGTTAGCCCTCACGTGGATGCACTGAGCAGGCTAGATACTGAGCCATGGGGAGCAGAAAAGAACTGTCAAAAGACCTGCGTAACAAGGTAATGGAACTTTATAAAAATGGAAAAGGATAACCTCAGGAGAAATACAGGCTGCTCTGGAAAAAGACGGTGTGGTTGTTTCAAGGAGCACAATACGACGATACTTGAACAAAAATTAGCTGCATGGTCGACTTGCCAGAAAGAAGCCTGTACTGCGCCAATGCCACAAAAAAGCCAGGTTACAATATGCCCGATAACACCTTGACACGCCTCACAGCTTCTGGCACACTGTTATTTGGAGTGACGAGACCAAAATAGAGCTTTACGGTCACAACCATTAGCGCTATGTTTGGAGAGGGGTCAACAAGGCCTATGGTGAACAGAATACCATCCCCACTGTGAAGCATTGTGGTGGATCACTGATGTTTTGGGGGTGTGTGAGCTCTAAAGGCACAGGGAATAATGTGAAAATTGATGGCAAGATGAATGCAGCATGTTATCAGAACATACTGGCAGACAATTTGCATTCTTCTGCAACTAAACTGCGCATGGGATGCTCTTGGACTTTCCAGCACAACAACAACCCTAAGCACAAGTCCAAGTTGACCCTCCAGTGGTTACAGCAGAAAAAGGTGAAGATTCTGGAGTGACCATCACAGTCTCCTGGCCTTAATATCATTGAGCCACTCTGGGGAGATCTCAAACGTGCATTTCATGCAACATGACCAAAGACTTTGCATGATCTGGAGGCATTTTGCCAAGACAAATGGGCAGCTATACCACCTGCAAGAATTCAGGGCCTAATAGACAACTATTACAAAAGACTGCACGCTGTCATTGATGCTAAAGGGGGCAATACATAGTATTAAGAACTAAGGGTATGCAGACTTTTGAACAGGGGTCAGTTCATTTTTTTCTTTGTTGCCATGTTTTGTTTTATGATTGTGCCATTCTGTTATGACCTACAGTTGAATGTGAATCCCATAAGAAATAAAAGACATGTGTTTTGCCTGCTCACTCATGTTTTCTTTACAAATGGTACATATTTTACCCTATCTCCAAGGGTATGCAAACTTTTTAGCACAACTGTAAGAGCTTCTGGTTATGGACTTAATGTCAAAATGCAAGATAATAACCAATCCCAAAGTGTGTGGCTTCAGCCACCTGCACACAAAATTAGAACATTTTGGTTATATCTGTTTGTACTTTATATAGCACTGAACACCACTGTTAACATTTACCTTCATTTTTATTTTTTGCAGTAGAGCAGCCTACTAACTGGTTACCAAAAAAAACGATTCATGACAATATTTCCTCATCTATTGCGTTGTTCTTTTTAATCGAATAAGGCATCTCCCTAATGTAGATTTGATTAAATTCAACTTTCGTTTAACAGTACAAGTATAGTACAACGAAATGCAGTTAGCATCTAACCAGAAGTGCAAATAGAAAAGGGCAGAAAATGTACAAGTATTAAGTATAATGAAGGTTACAAGTGGGATGTATATGCAATGTGCAATGAAGGCAAACGCAAGTACAAATGGCAGTTCTATATGTGCAATGAAGGCAGTTGAAGGTAGCATGTGCAACTGAAATGCAGGGATAGCAGCAATGAGGTTCCCGAGGTAGTTAGACGTTTGGTGTTGTTAGATGCGTTGGATTTTTCCTACTCGTGCGCCAAAACGTGTGCTTTATTCAAACCGGAAACTGGCGATTTATAAATAAGTTATACAACTAATCTCCTCCAAAAAGCATTGTCATAACGGAATTAAGTGAATATATTTGTAAATATATTAAATATTATTTGTAAAAAGTATGGCCTACATAATTATAATTGTAATGACTAAAACGAACAAAAAGCTGCCAAATACACTGCTCTACACACACTCAAACTACCTATACAGCTTGTAGAACATAGTTTGTACATAACTAGTATTGAAGTACCGACATAAAATACCTAGGTATTGAAGTACCGACCTAAAGTACTTCCCCGAGTTGGTTAATGAGAAGAGATTAAGAGGAGACAAAATCGCAGTGCCGGCAATTATCTTTATTCATACAGATATATCTGGAGACAGTGTGGCATTCAGTCCAACAGAGTCTGACACAATCACAGCACACAAAGTTCTTATAGCATGAGCCCCCCTACCCTAGATTTTATGGTTCAGGGCGCGGTTCCTACCATATATAAATGAGATATATGTTGTTTAACACATCTTTCATGGCATCTGCCGTCTTCGGGTTTCCCTGTTGTTATTCCAACCAATCGACTTCTAGCTTTAGCGTCTTTTCCCTTATTTGGCATTCTGCCAGTTTATTACCGAATTCCAAAGGGGTCTGTTCTTGCTCCCAG
>JACXGI010000412.1:0-16302 GCA_016801175.1 Esox masquinongy
TTAAACATTCCATGGGCATAATGGATTTATATGGGGCGATGGGTAGCCTAGGGGTTTGAATAGGGTTGTTAACTGCAATGTTGCTAGTTTAAATCCCAGAGTTGAAACTGATCTGCCCTTGAGCAAGGCACTGCACACCAATTTCTCTAAGTTCGCCCTCAGTAATGTCTCATCCCTGGCTCTTACCCTACTTTCTGAGGTTCTCTCTGAGGGAGTTAAGATATGCAAAAAACAACCAACAAACAGGATGAATATAAGCACCCTTATTTGACCTTTTATGTTTTTTTTATCTGGGATTAGACTTAATCTGGGAAATTGAGCCAGAGCAGTATTATGTATTCATAAGTTTTTATGTTCATACTCTGCATCACTCTGGTGCGTAGTTACACATGTCTTCTTTGACCAAGCTTCAACCTGGTGATTGTGTGGGACTCTGACATCACATCACATGATATTGCAGGTATGCCAGACGGGACGTCTTGCCTCTGGGTAAATTCACCCTCAACCTGAGCGGATGCCCGCCCAACTCTTCATTCACGGAGTGCCTCCATCAGGTCATCCAGGAGCTGGTGCCTTGCGTGAGTTTAATATCATTCTCCACATCAAATCCACTGGTTTGTTATTCAATGCCTGAATTGAGGTGTAGCTTACGATACAGCAAGACAGTGTCCTAACGAACATTGCCCTCCACTTAAGGTCAGTGTAAGAGAAGCGTCCGGTAAAACTGAACGAATGCATGTTTTTAGATATCTAGGATCAGAGATAAGGGATATGTGTATTCAAAATCTGAGCAGGGTGACTTGAGTTTTTAAACCTTTGAATGAATACATATGTCACAGGGAAACTTGGTTGAAGGTTATGCAAGGCTGCATAACCATATAGAAATATACAGTCACATGCATCAAAATACACACTTTTTTATGTTCAAGCATTTGTTGAAAACATATTTTTTGTTTTTTTTGTTAACTGTGGCAGTCGTACCGTCTCAGCATGAACCTCCACAACATGAACAGCCTGCGCCTGGTGCCCAGGAAGGACTACGTGGCCAACCGGCTGGTGAGTGGAGCCCTGCAGCTGGCCAGGAACACCTCCCTGGTCCTGGACGAGACACGGCTGGAGCAGGGTCAACTGGATGCCTCAGGCGAGTTAAGAGTAGGGCTCTGGTCAGTTGCGTTCCTGGACTGGCCGCTGTAACCCTTTTCACAGCACCTCGCCGACAGAGTTCAGGTTGGCATGCCGGTGTGTAAAAACTGGCAGGCAGAGACTAGGGCGTTAAGTGTTGCCAGCAGTGACTGCGTACTAGTTTGACAGCCATAGAAAATAGCAATGTGAAGTGTTGTAGTACTTGAATCCAAGACTCCAGATGTATTTTTTTTTATATTTCTAAAAAATATTGTCACTAATTAAGGCAACAGTGTGTTCACTTCTATTATCTCATTAGCTAGCTACAAACCGCATAACTTAATTACAGCCAGTGTCCTACATATAAACATTTGGTGGCACAAAAATGGACAGTAAACCCCATTCGCTGGCTAAATTTCCCATACCATTACACTACCTGACTGGGTAAATAATATTATCTTGACTTAATTTGCACCCAGTGACTCGAGCACTTGGACGCTTGTGACTCGACCTTCATGCCTCATGATTTGACGTTGAGACTGTGGCATTACTTCATCAGTGGGAAAGTGCCTCCCTAACTTGGTGTGCGACAGCCAGGGTCGATGTGTTTGTCCTGATTGCGACAGTCTTTTGTTGTGGTGAAGTATTGACAAATGACCATGTGTGTTCTAATATAGGTGTACGGAACATCACGGCCCTGGGGAACTTGATCTCCTGGCAGAAGGTTGATTATGACTTTAACTACCATCAGATGGAGTTCCCCTGCAATATTAACGTACTCGTCACGTCAGAGGGCCGATCGCTGCTACCGGTAAGAAGGGACACCAGAGGGCGTAAGAGAGGGGAGGGGTCGGTCTGTTTTTGTTTGTCTGTCTGTCTTTGTGTTTGTTTGTGTCCCTGCAGGGCTTAGGTTTCAGTCAGACTCCTGAGGAAACTGACACGTGTCAAACGCCAGAGGGTTGTATCCAACCGGCGACATCTGTTCGGCTACTGGTCAGCCCTAGGCAGAGACACGGTGTGGCTTAAGAACTTGGCCTGGCTATGTGAACAGCCTGAGGAATGCACTCGGTTCTATTCCTGTGTGTTGGTCTAACGGTGTTGCCATGGTGGCAGCTGTGCCACCGGGACAGCCCCATCCAGAGGGGTCAGGGATTGGGCTGTCTCATCAGGCCATGCCAGGGAGGAAGGCAGGGCCAACATGTCATAAACAACTGTGAGCACCGAGGGTCAAAAGTTCATATTCTTGTCAACACCGAATATGTGTTGTGAAAATGGGCGAATTGAGTGTCCTGTGTAGCTCGGTTGATAGAGCATGGTGCTTTCAGCGCCTGAGGTTGTGGGTTCAATTCCAACGGGGGACCACATCAGAATTGTATGCACTCACTACTGTAAGTCACTCTGGATAAGGGCGTCAGCTAAACGACTAAAATATAAAATGTGAGTGCACGGTTACAGTGCATGGTTACCATTTGGCGAGGCAGTGCTTACCAGCAACAGCGTCACAAATCAAGACGCACAACATGAAATACTAGATGCAAATACCTTGTCAAGATGTTCGCCACCCTCCAATTTCCTGGATATTCAGGATCGCATTCCTCGACGTTACAGGAAATAATTGAATGTCGAATCTACGCCCCCCCCATGCTCCTCATGGAATACCTCCTGTCTTTCTCCTGCAGTCGGACTGCCAAGTGCCACTCCAGCCCCAGGTGACCCCACCAAACCTGGAGGAGTATCTCTCTACCGTCCACAAAGCACAGCTGACGTCGCAGATAAACAAATTCCGTGTCTACCTGAGCGTGGCCCGAACCCTTGACTACAGCATCTCAGACGAGGTCACCAAGGTAAAGACCCCTTTGGATCTGATTTCTCAAACCTGGCCCTGAAAGCAATAGTGAATAGTTTTGTTGTTTTTTTGGGGGGGGGGGGGGGGGTTTGCATATGGTTTCAAAACCCACATGTTTACCTTTTTCACAGCCTCTATTTTTCCAAAGACACCACACGTACCTCATTTAGTTGTGTTATTTCGTAATGTTCAGTTGCCTTAATACCATGTTCCGCAGGCAGTGGAGGATGATTTTGTTGACATGCGCAAAGAAGACCCCCAAAGTGTCACCGCAGAGGACCTGCATAGGATGCTTGTCGTAGCGAGGTATGTGCGTGTTATACATACATTTTTGTCCTGATGTTTGATCACGACATACCGTCATACCCGTATAACGTTCCTTCCCAAGGTTGCTGTCGTTAAGTCTGGGACAGACAAGCCTTTCCCGGGAAGGATGGATGCGTACCAAGCACATAGACATGCTCCGCAGGACTAGGAGCCAACCGCAAACGAGCGTTAATGGCAATGAGCCGTAATCGCCAACGCACACCCAGTGGGGAAACAATGTTATGTGGAACAAACAGTTCTTTGATTTTGTTACCAGCAGAGCACATTCCTTAAAAGTTCAATTTAATAAAACATTTTCATGTATAAAATGGGTGTCTTAATGGCACTAGCATTGGTTCTCCTTTTTCCATTGTAAAGATCAACATTTTATCAATATTCCTTTTTGCAGTTTCTGAGGAATATATTAATGTTGGCAACTTTTTAACTGCTGGTTGAATTGTATTGAGTTGTTCACAGTGCTTTGTTTGATACTGCCTTTAACTTCGAGGATACTGTCCTAGAAACTAATGCTAAATATTAGCAAAGCCAAATACTTTACACCAATGTTTGTAGTGTCCATATCAACATTTGGATCTGGTACTTAAATTGTATTCAACTGTATATTCAAATAGGGCATTTTTAGATGAATTAAAGATCAACATGATCATGATTTGACATGGCTCTTCCTAAAAATATCAACATAAATTCTTGCATATTGGATCAGTTTGTGAATATCTAAAGGTTTGCTTCAGTAAAATCTCTTCAAGGTAAATTTGGACTTCAAACAAACCTTTGCTTCACTATTGTTGTCTCTGCATAGTATGCTGGGAATACATTATTTCAGTCTGAGACCTCTTTCATTGCACTTGTTTAGGTAATGTCAAAATGAGGATTGTTGTACAGTTATTACAGATTTATACTTTGGTTAACAATGAACCAAAGCCAAACACATTTTTTAAATGTTACTTTGTGTTCTGACTCCAGTGCAACCAATCATTTTTGGACCAGTCAAATGAAACCCATCAGGTTTGAAACCAGTCAGAAGGTTCTGTAGCTTTTTTCAAACAGGAAGTCTTACATTTTTAAGTAAGGCTTAGCATTTGGCCAGAGCAAGGAGTTTGAATTGCCATGTAATATATTCAGTAACATTACAAGTATCAAGGTGCTCATCTGTCACCTAGGTTGTTGCTGTAAAAGACTGTTCTCAGTTGACCCACCTGTTAAAATAAGGTTACAATATATGAAACCTACTGCAACCTGTTCTGTATAATAGGTAAATATCTTCTGAAAGAAATATTTACAACAGTAGATTTAAGAATAAATAGGATATTTTAATATTCAATAAAATGTAAGCACAACATGACAGAAGTTAGTTATGTAAGAGGTGATGTAAAACCACAGATGTTCAGACAACATGGGATTATTCAGGAAAATTTGCTTAAATTCTGCAGTCATGTGTTCAGTCTTATCTATGGGCAGGTTCCTTACTGGGACAGATAAATTAAGTCAACCATTGATGATAAATGAAAAGGTGATTTCAAAAGCACTTGGTGTAAAAAAAAAAAAAATGACATCCCACCCCCTCCCCTGATAAATGTAAGGGCTATGCTTATTACATATGAACAAAATACACAATACCAACATTAAAACCCCAACTGAAAGGAATGTTTACAGTTTAAATATTTTCCTTTTATTTCTCTTTTTACAGTAAGGACCTATTTCAGGGAAATGGTTTCTGCTCCAACTGCTCCAGTCCAGTGCATGCAATCCTAAATACTTAAAAATTCCCAAGCTCAACCCTTAGCCTTGCTTAAAGCCTCATATTCTTATAGCATTGCAGCTATCATATTAATGCAATGGCAGTGCCAGACGATATCAGCAGGCCTGGTGAATGAGGAGTCGGCTATTAGGGAGTCAGCCACAATTCCCAGGACAGACAACAGTCAAAATTTACAGCAACTTTTAAAGCCATCCCCGACTAGGAAACAGCTGGTGAGCAAGCTACACCACTAAATGCTGCATTAAAGAGAGTAAATGATAATAGTACAAAAACAAACATTATGGTGAACCTGTTCATTTTGGGATATTCCTACCTGAGGTCAAATTGAAGAGACGTTCTTTATTCCTTGAAAGAAATTCTGTGTAGAAGCAATGCCATCCAAACCATATCTATAAAGAAAGTAGTTTGAGGCCTTGCTAAGTCATTATTTTGTGGTCTAATTAGTTTTTAGAATCAGTAACATTTTTCAATGGATCATGCTTATGTACTTAATGTAATCATTACTCAAATTAGAGTGTGCTTGGTCCCAACATGATTTTATGACGTGGGACAAGGCATGGGTCAAGGCTTAAACCAGGATTATGCTTAGTCTAGGTCAGAGAAACCAACATATTTGTTTTCCATTATGTATATGTAATTTTACATCACAAGTCTAAAGAGAACGCACTGAAATACCAGCACCAGATGACTGGGATGATTTTTGTTACTATTGGGATTAGTGACGATTGTGTAGCTTTTATCCTAAACCTAGACCCTAAACAGAAAAAAAAACGTTTTCTGCGTGGGCAATGGCAAAATCTCCCTAGAAGGTCAAATCTTCCTTGCTTACTATCCTTGCAGATCCACCAGGACAGTAACCAGGACACCCCAAACTTGATTAAAATATACATACCAAAGGTTGGCATATCCCAAGATAAAGCTGATGTAAACCTGAACATGATATCATATACAGTACCAAGATCAAACAAATATATTGTAACATCATGACAGAATAAACCAAACTCTAAAGGTAGATTTGCAATAAATACCTGAAATACACAATGTCCCACTTTTATGACCTCTTTAAGGCTTATGTTTTAGATTCAGGAGTGCATAAAGCAGTGAACACTGTTCTTAGACATTTGGATGGGCAACATTGCATATATTTATATGCTACTGTACATCATTTTTCAAAAATGTCACTGACTTCCAACCCCGTCCCCAGATTACTGCGCACAGCGCACATAAACCTTGGGAAATCCATTGATTCAAAATTGGCCTTTTGGAAGTGAAGTGGAAATGGCCATAGAATTCTATGGGATTGACCTTACTGAGTAAAGTACTTGTCATAATTACATTTTAGCAAATCACATGACTGAGGTGTAACTCCAAATGGAGGCAATACACCTGGAAGAAATAGCGTTAATGGGAAGGTGCTGTGGAAGACAACTGGTAGACTAAGCCGATAAAGACAATGCCTATGCATCAGGAGTTTCTCCTGGTCTTCCTATTCGGTAATAAAGGTCAAATTTGTGGCTTTGGTCCACCAGACTGTTTGTGTATTTAGGCGGGACATTCCAGGAAACAGATTTCCTTAGACTAAAAACACCCTCAACACACTATTTAAGCTACAAAGATTCATATGAAAATGACATTCAAATCCTCTCAATGCTTGCTGAATCAAACCAAAATTATTTCAGTAAGCTGTCAGTTGAATGTGAATTTTGGGTATTCTTATCAAAGAAAAGTGCCCATTCCCCTTCAGAAACATTTATCAGCGGTTCATCTAACTCTAGCATCAACATGATCAAAGCCAACGTGTACGGAAATATAGTTCTGTCTAATATATTGGTCAACGGAAAGGTACTCTGGGAAACAGATATACATACAGTACAATACTTACATATCAGACAGTATGCGCTTACCAGTTTTTGTATGTTGATTAAGTCCTACATCAGTACATATCCTCTATTGATACATATCCATTATCGTTAGGGAATAAAGTCAACAGCACTGATACCCACTCTACTAGGAGCTTGTTTTCATACGAGAGTACCATCTAATATTGAGCTGCGCTTTCTGAAAACCAAGGGAAGAATTTGGTCAGACTATACTACCAATGTTTTGGAAAAAGCTGTGATCTAGGCCTATATGCCAAATGAAAATAGGAGCACTGCATGTGTGGGACCAGAAAAAAAAAGTGATAAATTCAGAGCTTGTCTTTCACCATGCACTGGGTATTACCCTACTCATCTTACCGGGTCATTACCAATAACCTAACATGCAAATATTGCTGGAAAGTCAATTGAAAGGAATTGCGATTAGACTAAGGACACTATATACTACACAACACCGGCTGTAAACATGGTCTGATAAACTACCGGAGTAACTGAAGTGCTGGGTTAGCCGAGTCAGAGTGGGCCCTGTACAAGATTATGCTACTGCTAGCTACTGTACTGGAAGTCACATCGATACGGTACGACTAAATGTACAAAAACCTGCTTGAAGGCTACTACTAGGAGAGTGCTAGATCTGGATGATCCTTGTCTGGCACTGTGTAAACATTGCCTTCAGCTCGTTCTCTTGGGTCTCGTTGAGAGTGACCATTTCCGGCTCTGGGCTCTTCTGCACTTTCGCCACGGCAAAGTTGATGCCTTGGGTGAGTCCGGCCTGGGTGAGACTGGCCACCTGCACCATGGAGCTCTTGATCTTGGCAAAAGGGGAAACAACGCGACTCCCATTGCTGTCGGCAGGCGAAGGGCCAAGGCTACCCTCCAAGTGAGAGCCCAGGCTCCTCTGGGAGCCTCCTGAAGCCGCAGAGCTGGGCTTGTGCACGGTCAAGAGATTGGGGCTGGATGCGACATCTAGCTGGGACGGCCTTGGTGGGAGTTTGAGGTCCTCCTCCAGCACCTGCTGATCCAAATGTTTGTCAGGGGCCAGGGGGCCTTTGGAGCGTGAAGGGATCTGTGGGTTCCGTGTAGCGACGGCACCAGACACCTGCTCCCCGAATACCTCCACAGGTTTGGTCTGCGCATCTTGGATGAACTGGTGGCAATAGGCATCAATGGGCGTTCCAAAGTCTATCAGAATGGCCTCCTCTGCCTCTGAGGTAGCCTCAGGGGACCGGTCATTGGGACTGGCTAAAACCGGAGTCTCCTGCTGCTTACTTTTACTGTCGCAACCAGTGACCCGGATGTTGAGCTCCACACTTCCTCGCCTGCCCAGCCTCGGAGCCGTCGCCACAATCCCGCAGCTGGGCAGCACGTAGTCCACGTTCTCCACGGAGCCAGACCGTGGGTGTTCATCCGAGTTGTAGGAGTCCGAGTCAGACGACATCTCGGAGTGGTTGTCACAGAGGTCCTTCAGGGCCGGGCCATTGCTGGCCCCATCCGAAGTCTCCAAGCTGCTGTCAGACTTCCAGAGTGTGACCCCGATGGTGGGCTTCAAGAGGTTCACCTTCACGTCTGGCTTGGCCGAGAAAGTGTTGCCCAGCCTCCCTTTGAAGGTTCCCATGTTTACGTTGGACTTCTTCACCCTCTGGTTGAGGGAGGAGAACTTGTTCAGGAGAAAGCTCTTGCCCTGAGCCAGACCAGAACTACCCAGGACTTGGTCAGGGTGTCTCCCCTGAATGCCCATGATGTCATCGTGGGGTTTACTGTGCTTCCTGAAACAAACAGATCATTTTTATTTCCTACTACAGACATACAGTGCAGTCCATAAATACTTGGACAGTGACACGTTTTGTTTTTTGGCTATACTCCAGTACATTAGATTTGAAATAAAACTATGACTAAGAGGTTATTATGACTGTGTGCATTCATTCCAGGGAATTTACACCCATTAACCATGTAGGAATTACATTTCTTTTATTCATAATTTAGGGGACCAAAAGTAATGGGACAAATCAACATATTCCTAAATATATATTTCATACTTGATTGCAAATCCTTTAAATTCAATGACTGCCTGAAGTCTGTGACCCATAGACATCACCAGACACTGAGTATCTCCTCTGGTGATCCTCTTCCAGGCCAGCACTGCAACCACCGTCTGCTCCTGTTTGCTTAAGGTCATTTTTGCCATCAGTCTTCTCTTCGGCAACTGACACGCATGCTCAATTGGATTGGGGTCTGACTGACTTCAGTTAAGTCAAGAACATTCCACTTTTAGGCCCTGAAAAACTAATTGGCTGGTTAAGCAGTATATTTTGGGTCCTGCTGCAAAGTGATTGTGTTGAAAGTGTTGTACAATAGGTTTTGAGATGTTTGGCTGTAGCTCAGCAGGCACGATATTTCTGGAAACCTCAGAATTCATCCATTTGCTGCCAACAGCAGTTAGATTATCAATGAAGATATGTGAGTCAGCCATACATGCCCAAAACATACACCTTATTTCACAAATGAGTTGGTATAGCAGTTAATTGTCTCTCCACACTTTCCTCTTGCCAACACTCTGGTACATATTAATTTGTCCACAATACCTTTTCCCACAAATATGCAGGCTCTTTTTGGGCTATCCCGTTTATTAGGCTAAACAAGTGTGTATTTGCATCGAGCAGTCCAGCCTCTATACCTCGGCTGATTAAGTCTTCTATGAATGGGAGTGGTGGACATACTCGTGCCTACCTCCCTGAGTGTTCCTGATCTGTCAAATGGTTCTTTGTCAGGGTTTTCTTTCTTTATAATGAGCATGTTTTGGTCATCCACTGTATCTGTTCCTTGGCCTAGGAGGTAGCCCTTGCTGTGCTAACCAGTGTTTGTTCTCAACAATTCATTTGTGGACACCGTACAGTTGGGCGATTTCTGAATTACCTGCATCATGATGGCCAGATTGACTTGCACTGAAACTCCTTTAAAATCAAAACTAGACATTGACAGTTCTCTTGTGCATGCACTTAAGATGCAAATAAGAGCCTAATAAGAGACAAATTTTCCAATTACGTGCTGTTATTTATGTATGGTTCATCGAATCGGGTGAAAATAACCACATATTGAAGCTGACAGTACTTTTATAACTCCATCGTCATTATATTGTTTCAAATCCAAAGTACAGAGCCAAAACAAATGGTCACTGTCCAAATATTTATGGACTGCACTGCATACAGAAAGGGTGTCTACACCCCTTTCAACTTTCGCACATTGTGTCATCCGTGTCTCAGTTTCATTAATTTAAATAAGATGTGTGAAGAAATATCTTGGGAAAATGTTATAATTGGGTATGTCTTCTCCTTCATGCATTAATACTTTGAGTAAGCAGTAATTGGCAGTAATTACAGCTGTGAGTCAGTATAGGTTTCTACCAACTTGCACATCTATATTAGGTCTTATTTGATTCTTCTTTACAAAACTGTTAAAGTTCTGTTAAGTTCCTTGGGCAGCAGCAATGGACAGCAATCGTCAATTGGATTAAGGTCAGAGCTCTGACTGGGCCACTTAAATACACTGCCGTTCAAAAGTTTGGGGTCACTTAAAAATGTCCTTGTTTCAAAAGAAAAGCAAATGTTTTGTCCATTAAAATAACATCATATTGATCAGAAATAGTGTAGTGCCAATTAAAGAAACAATAAAACTGTCCTTCTTTAGACCAGTTGAGTATCTAGTGCCGTGTTTCCCAATCCTGGTCCTTGGGACCCGAAGGGGTGCACGTTTTTGTTTTTGACCCAAGCACTCACATACCTGTTTCAAACGTTGCACTACCACTTACACACTTGATTGACATAATCAACCTATCATCAAGTCTTTAATTTGATTCAGGCATGTGAGTGCCAGGGCAAAAACAAAAATGTGCACCCCTTCGGGTCCCGAGGACCAGGATTGGGAAACACTGAATTCTAGTGCATCAGCAATTGTGGGTTCGATTACGCAGTGGTTCTCAACCATTTTTGGGCCAGCGGCCCCCTATCCATTACCCAGGTCTCTTACCGCCCCCCTCATCCCTTACTACCACCCCTCAAATAAAAATAAGATGTAGGCTAATTGCCCTGAATATGAATGATTATTATTATTGTTGTTACTATTGTTATCATCAAAAAAGCACATCATTGAATGACAAACAACAGATTTATTAGTTTCCCAGAGAAATAAACAGCAGCCAATCAGAAACAGCTAGCAATTTAATATTCAAATCTTAATTAAACAACAGCCAATCAGAAATGTCATCATTCTTATGAATTGTTCCAACAGAAAACAAGCTGGCACTTAAATGGGTAAAAGCAGAAGGATTAACTTTCAAAGGAAATAAGTTAAAAACCTTTGAAAGTTAGTGAGAGCCTTGCGCCTGGTTGTATTGCAGTCATGTCAGCAAAGCCCCTTGTATTGAAGTGTTTAAATGTGCATCTAGACGCTCGACACTAAGATGCTTTCAGGGGAAGTCCGACAGCGGAATATCCCTCTTGTAAATGTGTAACCACTGCGATAACAAGGCGTTCATGGTGTATCCCTCAGAGAAATTAACGCTTTTAAGAGAAAAAAATTATCCCACAGGTAATACCAAGAAAGAGAGCGTCCATTTTCCAGAGATTACGCAGTACGCCATGTGGGTAAAATTTTTATAGATGATACTCTGACGTACCATTCCCGTGAAGGCAGCATGGAGCGGCGCCACAAGAAGCTGACAGAAACACTGAAGAGAAGAGTTACAATACACCGTATCGTCGCAGTGGCGTAAACTGGCAGGTTTTAATGTTGCAGATCACAGTTTTTTGCAAGCTGTTGAAACTTTAAACTCGTATTGTTGTGAATCTTCGGTGTAATCTCGCCTTGAAACAAACACCCCCCAAGGGCACCTGAACGCCCCCCTTTCCAAAATATTGCTTCCTGCCCCCCCGTTGTCCTCTGAATGCTCCCTGGAGGGTGGTACCGCCCCTGTTAAGAAACACTAGATTACAGGATCAAAATGGCCACAAACAAAGAACTTTCTTCTGAAACTCGTCAGTCTATTCTTGTTCTGAGAAATGAAGGCTATTCCATGCAAGATATTGCCAAGAACACACAAAATTGCCAAGCACAGCTCCAAACTATGCAGCCAGCTGGTATTCTGGCTACACAGTCACCAGATCTCAATTCTACTGCGCTGTTGTGTGAGCAGCTTCACCGTATGGTACGTAAGAAGTGCACATCATGCCAGTCCAACTTGTGGGAGGTGCTTCAGGAACCATGGGGTGAAATCTCAACAGATTACCTCACCAAACTGACAACTAGAATGTCAAAGGTCTGCAAAGCTGTAATTGCTGCAAATGGAGGATTCTTTGACAAAGCAAAGTTTGAAGGACAGTTATTTCAATTCAAATTCATTGTTTCTAACCTTGTCAATTATTACATTTCCTATTAATTTTGCTATATTTCCTATTCAAACTAATTTCATGTATGTTTTCATGGAAAACAAGGACATTAGTGATGCCAAACTTTTGAACAGTAGTGTACATTTAATTTTTATTCCCTAGCCACTCCACCATACTGTAGCTCTGGCTATTTGCTTTGGATCATTTTCATGCTGAAACACAACCGTTTCACCTTTTGCAAAGGGCATCAGGTTTTAATCAATGGCTCCTGTACACTGCTTCTTTTATTTTCCCTACAAAGTATCCTAATCCCTAATGATGAGAAACATCCCCATAACATGAGAATGCCACCACCATGCTTCCCAGTATATATTTTGTTCTCTGGGGCATGTGCATTTTTGGGTTTGGATTTTGAATTTATCCTGAAATCAGGTCATATCAATTTAATTTAACACAGGATGAGGTCAATGAACTTGGTGTGATTTCAAAGGTGGTTACAACTAAGCTAATTTAGGATTGCTTTTACAATAGTTCGTCTAAAAATCATATTTTTATGACATTGTGAGGGGACATTGACACAAGCTATAGTAGGAGGGAAACAAAGAGAAATACAAACACATTATATTAAGGGTTACTCTTGATGAAAAGATCCAATATTTCCAGTTTGTTTTAAACTTAAAGCATCATGGGAACCCTTCTCAAATAACCTGTGAGAGCCAGAAGTGCACTGAGTGTTCTGCAGTAGATATAATTCTATCTCTGTTTGGATGTGTGATGAAAGGTTGACAAGTGGCCACCAATACTTGCCAAATAAAAAGTACATACACTTCTAATAAACTAAAGATGTAGGTGGACCAAGATGTTGGTGTACTATCACTCTGTACTTACACACATTCTAAGGACTAACAAATGCATACAGTTTTCCTTTTATAACCACTAACGTTAGCGCGATGTGCAAGACTCATACTGAATGAACCGAATGCAGCTGTGCAAGTCAACAACATACCGTTATCTAGTCAGTTGCGTCGTCAGGTTAGATACCTACATTACTTGAGTTAAGCTACAGTAGCCTACTAGCTGGCTAGCTAGCCAACCAGATGTAGGCTGACGTAACTAACTGTGCTTAAGTTAGTTGCCTGAAGTCGAAAACACGCTCGGCGTTGTATTACCCATTGGTGATGCAGTCAAATATTGTTATACTCACATTTCAGGAAAAACGTGCCCTAGCTACCTATAGACTCCAATCTACCAGGCTCCAGTCTGGATATTCCATAAGTCCCACCAAGCGAGCCCTCTGATTGAAAACACGCACACGAGAACTTGTCGACCGAAGGAAAATGTGTCTCAAAAATGTGTAAATATAAAATTCAGATACGTAAATAAACTTAAGATTTGTAAATGTAAGTCAACACTTGTAAATGTTAAGCAACAGTTGTAAATGTTTTACAGATTTGTGTTTTTTTTGTGAAATATGTTTTTACATATTCACTAATTTTATTTATATTTGTGAAACATGATTACATATTTACAGATGTTTTTATTTACAAAATATTTTTTCACATTTACAAATCCTATATTTATTTGTGAGTTGTGATGAATATACGCACAGATTTTCTAGATATATTTACAAATATTGAGACATCTAACTCCATATGATTGTATATGATTTCATTTATTTAAACACTTAAGTAACTTTTACAAGAGTCAATATATCTGTATATCTAACTAAATCGTATGTCAATGGTAGAATTAAGTGTTACATGTCTGGATTAAGATATGGCAACGACTGAAACACCAAGTCTCTTCTTGTATCCTTTCTTTGCAAATAAAACAAGACAGAAATAAAACTAAGTCCACCGACGGTAATGGGCCAGCTGGAGAAACTCTCACCTTGCGTAGCTTCTGGAGGCTGAAGTTCACTCCCACCCCGATGACATCATCGCCGAAGCACACAAGCTGTGTGAGTGGCTGTAGGAAATAGTTCGCTAGTGCTGGTTTGGATTGATCAAATTCCGCCGGTTGTTTGGTCAGTGTAGAGTCAAAAAAAAAAAAATTTGATGCTACCGCGACAGATTACTAAATGTAGTTTGAAGTGTTTTGGAGTAGTTTTCCGCTTGCAATGCAGCTTTGCTGTAGTGGGATGATTAGTTTCCATTCATTAATTTGGACGATGCTAAGAACGCTAATTACAGCCGGGGACAGAGCTGAATAATGCATGGTTGGAAAAAATGACTATGTCCATTCTGGAGTAACTTTTGGTTAGTACATTTTTAGATAAATATGATTTTGAGACGAACTATTCCTTTAAGTTTTTTTTTTTTATATATACTGTGCCAAAAGTATAAGACTCCTTCATTTTCTCCACAGTGTTGTGTTATAGATTTAATTTATAATTGATTACATTTCTTTTCATACCATCAATCTACATAGAAATTTCCATAATGGACAGCTTTAGGAAGAGTCTTGGTGGTTCCAAACTTCTCTCATTTCCCCATGATGGAGCCCACTGTAATCCTGGGAAATTTCAATGCTTTAGCAACTATTTTATAACCTTCCCCAGATCTATACCGACATATTTGTATCATTGGAGGTCTACAGAGAGTTCCCTGGACTCAATTGTGTGAAACCTTTTATAGACAGGCTGTGCCTTTCTAGATCATGTACAATCAATGGATTTGATTGCCACAGATGGACTGAAGTTCAAGACACATCTCAAAGATGATCAAAGGACACAGGATGCATCTGAGCTCAATTTGGAGTGTCATGGCAAACAGTCTGAAAACTTAAGTACATGAGATTTTTCAGTTTGAAACTCTAGGCAGTGTATGTTATTTACACTTCACACTTATTTGCTGTCCACTTTACGCTTATGTTACACAGTAATTACAGGAGCTGAATGTTCTGTAGGTCTACAAGAGGTTCATACACTCCAACTCACCTCTCCAGTCGCTTTTCAATCACCTGCAGGTCAAGTCCAATAGCTTGCTTAGTTATGCGAAGCATCTCAGCTATGCACTGCAACGTGTCTGAAATGGATCATGATCAGACAGGACAAGAATTTCAGGTTCCCATTTTGTGTCAACTCCAGATTTTACTTCAGTTTTTTTATGGTTGAAAAGTATAATGCCGACATTTATTTCAAATAAATACTCTACCCGTACCTTTACCATCATCCTCGGGATTCCTAGTAACAGCTCTCAGAGTATGGAAGTAACCACTTGTCTCCTCATTCTTGTAGTGCAGACGCATACAGCAGAATTTGGGCTTTCCAAATAGAGTGGGTTCTGGGCCTAGAAAAATACACACAGGTTTTGTGCTGTGAGCTGTGTAGATGAGATATGATTTTGGTGGTAAATCATAAATGAAAAAGATGCATTGTTTAGAAAAGTAAAATGAGTACAGTTTAACAACTTGTGAAGGATGGAATTAAACTTCTGTCTAGATTTTGAAATGTTTACTTGGTTGACAGTATATTCCTCTGAAGAAAACAGACTTCTCACCTATTTCAATCTTTTCCAAACCCTCCAAGTTCAGGCGCTGGTACTGATTGACCTTGTCAGTTTCCTCATCATAGCTGCAAAATACAATTGTGTAAAAAACAGCTACGATACATGTAATTGTCTCTTTATTACAGTTCTCAAATAAATCCAGGCACTTACTAGGCAACGTAATATGCACTGTTGGATAGCAACAGGAGAACATCAACGTCTTTGCTGGTTGCATCCATGAGGCTAATGAGAAGAAAAAGAGAGCTTTCCACATGAACAATTTGTTGAGGAATAAACTGTTTTTATGGTGCTGATTATTAAGTCTCTTGTACTGGAAGGGATAAATAAAGTTGTCTGGAATTGATGCTAGCTTACACAAGTGTTTGGAGCGAAAAACAATTAGAGACAACTCTTTGAAAGGATTCAACCTATATTTAGGTTAGAGTTCTGACTTGGCGGATGGACCCCACACTAACCTCATGTCACAGTCGATGAGGGCCCA
>JACXGI010000412.1:16402-141546 GCA_016801175.1 Esox masquinongy
GGGGGGGGGGGGGGGGGGGGGGTTGATTAGTGGTTTTGAGATCAAACAGGTGAGGGTGGAATCCAGTAGTGATAAGACTTGACAAAGCCTGAGGTTAAAAAGCTCTTTAAATTTGCTGCGTGATGACTGAATTTCACAACTGGGAGCTAGGTGAATTGAAGCAACATCAGTTTGCACTGACAACAACTCTCCTTGGTTCCCTGCTTCTTACTTGCGCCTGAACGTTTTCTTTTCCTTTCCCTCTTTTAGCTTTGAAAAGCTGTTAAAACTATATTAATTTATGTCACTGTTACTCAACCACATATATTAATTGAAAAAATGTTTTTTTTTAAAACAGAAATAAACACTATACAAAGGGAAATAATTGTCAAAGGAGGAAGTTTTTAGGGCAAGCCTGTACAATAGGTGGCAATTGTCAAGGATTGGCAGTATGGTAAGATTTACAAGGATATACTTGACAGCATGGGTGAAGGATGCCTTATTGTTGAAAAATAAACCAATTCTGTCTTTTAACATTTCACCTAAGATGGGTGATTTAGGTACTTGATTAAGAGTGAGCAGTCAAGCCAAGATATTTCAAAGTGTTTTAGATTGTACAACTCCCTACAGTACTCACGGCTTGTTTTCTCACCTTCATAGAAATGGAGTTAACTCTGTAGGATTTTTGCTACCAGCTTATGACAGTGGTTGGCTGCATGCCCCAGTCTGTCACTGTGGTTTTGCAGATGAAGCCTCTTAGTTATGCTGACAGAACGCAGGCAGCTTTATTACAATAACAATTTGGTCTGAATTGTTTATCAATAGGAAAGCAAAACATCTAATCTTCTATATGGGCCCAATTTTTCGTATATTTTTATATTGTGAAGTATTTTCACTATTAATGCAGATTAATAGCTCTGGAAAAAATTAAGAGACCACTACATCTTTTTCTTCCCTTTCCAAAAAAGTCGAAAAGGAAGGTTTTGAGTGAAGAACAGAAGGGTTAAAATTAAGAGACCACTGCAAACCGAACGCTTCTGTTCCACACTCAAAACTTTCCTTTTCAGCTTTTTTGGGAAGGAAATAAAAAGGTGCAGTGGTCTCTTAATTGTTTCCGGAGCTGTATTTTGGACATGTTCTTCTATTATAATGCAAGAAATATTATGTACGTAGCTCCTTTAATTGTTATAAGAATGTTTAAACCTTTATATAAGATCCTATAAGTTGGGTTGTATGTCATGTTCTCCTACCGATTTCTTTTCAACAGACTCAAGATGGCTATTGAATTAGTCAGGACATTTTAAAGGGCTCATACATATTTATGAAGAGTCTAACAATGACTTATAGCTGTACTGAATGCATTGTGTGAAGTATTACCCATCCTTCCTTACCAATGACTGCTTGTCTGTAAGCGTCCCTGAAGCGGTTCAGATAGTAGCGGTTGGCTGAGTTCACACCATCTTTCATCACCCCGGCCAGTTTTCTCTCTCCAGTTCTGGTGAAGTCTCCCTGTATAATGAATTAGAGACAGAGCAAGCTCAAAAACTGAGCAAGTCAGTGGTTTCTGTTCTGATTACATTTATATGCTTGGCCTTGGGCAGGTATAGTTAACTATGTTATTTTGTACCTTTTTCAGCCTGCACAATAATGTTATTATAAAACAGAACAAATAGCCTTTCATGTTATAAGACTATGCATAAGACTGGCCTTTATACAACAGCAAAGGGGTGATTTTCATAACTAATACAGAAGAATGTGCTTATCTTTACATTATGCCGTACTTGTGTCACGCATTATATTCAAATTGAAGCAGAAGAGAAAATTACATTGCACTGTACTTTTCGTCCTTCATATTAGAGCAAACTTGTATAATTGGTAGGTAAACCAAACTGCGCAAACATGTTTCAACAGATGACAAATGGAACAAGGGAGCAAAGGTTTTTCTGTGGAAAAACAACACTGTACAAAGTCAGGAGACGCAAACCTAACATTGCAAAACTAAGACTAGCTTCAACTTTACTCAGGCAGATTATATTACCTTGAGGGCTGCCGTGCCAGCGTACTGCCTACTGATTGTGTCGCCGTTGTTTGCCCACATGACTTGGTAGATCCGGTAGCACTTGAGTGGCAGGGGCTGCTCTGGGGGCATCACACCCAGTTTCTTCAGCTGAGGGGCGCAGAGACATCCAGTTAACCAACATTTACAATAGCAGTGTAATTAAATAGGAATATGTAAGCCCTGTGGCCTGGAGACGTTAGTTGAAATCAGTTGCAGAACATTATGCACTGGTGAAACATCATCAGGTTTAAGATTACATAAGTAGAGGCATGCTCAAAGTCTGGAAGTATCTCACTTGTGCCTCCATTACTGAACGAGCGATGGCGGCCTGGACTACATTGGTCCTGTCCAGGCAGTCCATGCAGTTGACTCGGAAAATTCCCTCCTGGTGGCAGATGACACCTGCCTGGTCCACCCTGTCAGAGGAACACACTCTATTCTATATTTTGAACTTCTGAAGCCAATGTGACATCCATTGAGATGGAGCACCAAAAATGCTTTCTTGTTGGAATGGGACGACACCCAATAACGCTTACCAGCCCCATCTCATGTCTGTGATAATGTCGGAGATGGCATCTGTCAGCGTTTGCACGTTCTCAAACTTCATCCCACGACTTAGAAGGAAGCCGCAAAAGAACCAATTTAATACACAAAGGGTACGTGTAATTACGTACATATTATATTTTATGCTCTTTATTCCTCAATATATTAACATATATGATTATTGATATTGTATGTGCTGTAAAAAGCTGAATGTTTCTGTGCAGCAGTGGTCATACCAGTGTTCATGGAAGTCAAAAGAGACGTATGTGAGGTTTGGGTTGTTGTATAGAAGGACTTGTTTCAAATATGCGTCACCAATAATCTTCTCACGCCCACCTTGGTCCACTAAGTTAATGATGACCTGTCAAATGAAGGGATAATGTATTAAACTTTCTCATAACGGCAAGTTTAGTGGAGTCTAGTGTCTATTTAAACTCACAAGCCTTGGGATAATGCAAAATGAATGCAAAACCTGTCTGGTATATGCTTCTCACCTGCTTCTTGTAAAGTTTGAGCTGTTCATCAAAGTGAGCAGCAAAGAAAGGAACCGTCTCCTTCTCACCTGAAAAATTAAACAGATGATCTAACGAAAACATCTGAAAATTAAACAAACTCAACAAGAAGTTACAGAAAAGCTATATAAAAGACCTCAAACTTGGCACAGCAGTTTAAGGCGCTTTTTGGAAATACTAAGCTGACCACCAGTCTAGGTTCAAGCTTGTCTGTGCCACTAGCTGAAAAGTAGACAGGAAGCCCCATTGGCTGTAATTTCTCAGGGAGCGTGGAGGTAGAAAACTGGGCAATGCGCTAGCTAAAACGAACAAGGTGGTATTACTCCAGGAAGCATTTTTTTGCTGGTAAATGTCCTGCTGACCTTTCTCCAGCCGGGGCCTGGGGTTATAGCGGTAGCCTGCTTGGCTCCAGAAGACGGGCACAGAGCCGCGACTCTGCACAAAAGACAGCGAGTGGTTGTGTACGCTGATCAGTTGCTCCGTCTCCACGTAGTTAGCCACGTGGCCCTCTGTGTCCACCCCTCTGCGCTTGTACCGCATCCCTTCGGGGGGACACACACAAAGCAAAGATTGTTTCATTCACTCTCCAATAACCAACTTAACTTTTTTTCTGACACCACAAATAAATCAGAGAAAATCTACTTTACTAATCTGAGTCACTTTGGATTAGCATGTCTTGTAAATAACTGAAATGCGAAACTACACTATATCAATTGTGACATGTTCAAAAGCTATGGCCTTCGTGCCGTACCTGCGCGGTGGCGACTTCGGCGGGAGATGAGGGCCACAGTGAAGCGCGGGTGGATGTCATCCACACAGGTGAGATCCTGCAGTGGCGTGTCGGGGCTGCTCCTCTCCTCGTCAGGGCTCTCGTTGTAGTTCACCACCAGCTCCTCCACCTGCACAAAGCCCTGGATAATGGGCATCACCCAGAAGTCTGCCTCAGGAACCTGCGACACAACCAAATTTATATTGAAAATGAGTGTAGCCAATTACTAATAAAGAGGTGATGCATTCATTTAATATCTACTTAGTGTACTACATATTAAATAACTACCTAAAATTATGAGTACAATCGTATCATTTCAGATACTACAATAATATCAGCCACTAAGTGTTTCCCTGTCAGAACATTACCCTATTGTTCACAGAGGTTTCAGCCAAAGCGTTTACCACCACTCATTTTAATATTGATATACATTGATGACAATCCCTTTTATATGTTGCTTTCAAAACAGTCTTGAAATTCACCAATTCATCAGTTTACCTGCAGATCAATTAGCTCCCGGACCATGTGTTTATTCCAAAAGAATCTGTCATCCACCTTTAAGAGAAATATAATGATCAATTACATAATTTTACCTACTGAAACTCTGTGAAATCACTGAACCTTAAGACAGGAAACCCAGCTGGACGTCTTTAAATGGTTGATGGTGGGCCAAATGCGTCCCAAGATCCATTTTCTTGTGGCGTGTGGTAGTTTGAGTAAAGGTCTCAGTAGAAGCGATCTGTCTGAGTTTATTTATAGTCCCTAACCTGTTTCCACATCGGCAAGTTGGACTTTTCTGTGTCTCCCTGCCGCTGCACAGTGTTGGTGAGGTCATAGGTCATGCTGTAGTAGAAGGAATCAGAGTCCATGAATATCTTGTAGAGCTCATCCAGCAGCCGCCTCTCAAGGCGTTCTCTCTCTTTGTTCTCTTTGACCTGAAAGGCAGGGGAATACTGGGTGGTGTGCATGGACAGGGATGGTAAATGGCAAAATGAAACATGAAATGGAAAAAAGTCAAATAGAAATGGAAAAAGTCACAAAAACGGAACCACTGTGAAAACAACAAATAAAGCAATGTATGAAATGTATAAAACACTTGTTTTTACAATGCCATAAGGTATCTGAACACGGCATTAAAAGATATATTACCTTTTTCTTGACAGGGGCCCCAACATTGGATTTAATCTGACTAAGAGTTTTCAAGAGGAACTTGGAGTCGTCTGGAGACTGTGTAATTTTCTCTGGTTTGTCGATCCCGAAGTGATGCTTCTTACAAAGCTGAAAGAAAAGGCCTGATATTGTATCCCACTTTCTATAAAAACAGAGCACTGTTGGCACACCAGCGTCATTTTTTCCAGTATTGATGTATTGGAATTGATATATAAACTCAGAAATATGCTTTTTTTGTTTACCTACCACTTTGGAAGGCACTGCCATTTATTCAGATCAGGTTTGACTAACTGACAACATCAATGCATTCTGAATTTACCCCAACTCTGCTCTGTTAAATAATTGAACAAATGACATTATCCTAAATCTGGATAATTGGGAACATACTGGTAACCATTTCTTTTGAGTTGATTGACAGCTAATCCCAATGGTTTCTGTGGGTCACATTAAAGCTACCCTCTACCGACAAACAGTCAACAACATCAAAAACTAGTGATATAGAAACCTCTCTTTGAACACAACTTCACAGGGGGTTCTAGATTCCTAACGTAGATGAATGGATATGCCTAATTATTCTGTGGTATGCATTTATATCTGGGTTTAGGTTCTAAAAACATACCAGAGAAATTATTCCGACATTCCATTCCCTAATATCTTTCACTTACGTCTTCATCATCTGTATCCGTACCATCATCATCACGGCTCCCCTGTAAGACTGATATCTAAGCAAAATCCTGATGCTACTAGACAAAATTATCTGGCAAATAAAGCAATGCATAAAGAGAACACTAATGCCGCTTTTACACAGTCAACCCAAATCAAATTTTGGACCCAATTACTGGGCAATTTTAGGGGTGGGGGAGCTAGGGAAGATGCAGCTTGAACTCTACCTCAGATGTCCTTGTTACAAGGTGATTCATTGGAACTTAATCCAAACAGGGCCAGTGAGAAATTATTTTACGAGGAACGTTGAACTGCAAATTAAGAAATGCAATAATAATTGGAAAATCAACTATGGCTACCCCAGAGGACAGCAGTATGCATTGATTTTTGTTTCATCTCATGATAACTGCACCCTAGAATAAAAAAGGAGTGGCTGCGCTTGGACACTTCTTCAAGGCCAGGTACTACTTCAGTACTTAGAGCTTTGAAAAGTTCTTGGACAAAAAGAGCCTAATCACTTCTCACCTCAAGCTCCAAATCCAGAGGGTCTTCCTCTGACAGGGGAATGACAGCTATCTTGGTGATCTTGTAGACTCTGTGGTCGCCTGGCATCTGGCCAACCAGTGCTTTCTGGCGGATCAGTATGAGACCCAGAGGAAGATCTACCAACAGGAAGAGGGAAAGAAATGCGTCATCACAGGCAAAGAACTGCACACATTCCATAAGGTGTTACTTTAACAGCTGTTCTTGCTCCCGGTGTCTCAGTCTGTGGACACATCACCTTGTTATGCTAACTGAAATTTTATTCATGAAATCAAAGGTATAATAATTTGGACAAACAGATGGGTGACAAATTAAAGGAAAAACCAACATAATGTGTCTCAGTAAGGTGTTGGGCCAATATGAGCTGTCTAACCAGCTTCATAGTGCATTGGCATAGATTCTACTAGTCTCTGGAACTCTACTAGAGTGATGGATCACCATTCTTCCAAAACATATTCCCTTATTTGGTGTTTTAATGATGGTGGTGGAGAGTGTTGTCTTACACATCGGTCCAAAATTTTCCATAGATATTCAATTGGGTTATTTTCAAATCATTTTCATACATTCAGTTCCATCCTTGCCCCAAAAATCAACCCTCTTTCAAAGTCACTTAGATCCTATCCTCTTGCCATCTTGGTCCAAAACTGAGGTCAACTGGGCTTGCTCAGCATTTTTATACATGCAACACAGGATGTTATAGGATGTTAGTGGCTTAATTGGATCATGCAGTGCATATGTATGTATGTATGTATGTATGTATGTATGTACTCATTCAGGTTTTCCTGTTATTTGTCATCCATCTGTAGCTACATCACGCCTTCCTACAGAGTACTCAAAGTAAGAGAGAAACTCACATCAACCACCAAACTTGTTTCGTTAACACTAAGCTTGCTCTGCTCTAGGTTTTCCACTGTATTTATTTAGCGTTTTTAGAAAGCATCTGTACAACTCTGTACATGCTGGTCCGACCAAACATCCAACACTAACAACATTTCTTTCAGATGGTCTTCAACAATTTATTTTCTGACTCAACGTCTGACTCATCTTTCACAGACACTGACACTTTTCCCCAATGATTTAGCAATCAGTATTAAGATATAATGCATAAACAACAGAAGAGGATGAACATAACATAATGCTGTTTTTCTTTAAAAAAAAAAAAAAAAAAAAAAAGACAATTTTCAAATTCAAAGAGCTATCTGTAAACGGACTGACTATCCATAGATCAACATAGTAGATATCACAATGTTTCTTTGAGAAGCTAGAATCTTTGTAATTACATTGTTAGAAAATGATGGAATAAGACCATCTTACATTCTAGGTTCTGATTTACTGTTGAAGTTAGCTCATGGAATCATTTTGAGTAATTTATATGATCATAAAATACATAACTAAACCATGAATAATATATACATTATTTAGAAGTCCAAAAATAAATGTTGAAAATGTAGATTGCCAAACAGGCCATATAATAATCCAGTAATACTGAGTGTTTTCATGATGACTCTTACAAAAGCACATACTGCAACAACATTACTCGTAATGGCTCAGCCTCAGGCTGACACTCCAGGGCTTTTGTTGTACAGTGCACCATATTTGGGGACCACAGATTTAAAAGCTATTACAAGCTGAAGCTCTTAAACTAATAGTACTTTAAGTGCTAGGTACCCAGACCTAGATGTTACCTACCTGTATGAAGTTGTATTTTTCCAATGAGACCCTCCACTCGGCCCAAACACACTGGATTCCAAGCTAACAGCAGGTCTGTTGCTGAAATGAAGGACATCAGAAAATTACAGAAAAGAAAGTGCATGGTAGACAAAATGTACAATCACAATCTAAAAGAAATAGTTCAGTGTGATATGAACAATAAAGCTATTTGATGATCAACAGCACATGGATAGACTGCAGCAAAGGCCTCTTTCCAATTTGAGCATTGAGTTGATGGATCGTAGGCTATACCTGGTTGTGCCAGTCCACTGCCATCCCAATAATATTTACATTCCATGCATGATTTCGTGCATCTTCCGTGCAAGAGATGGACTGATGGACTGAGTTTGTGTTGAACGGTTATGCTCAAAGAACATCACCGATATGAAGCAGCTAACTCTCAAGTCAAACTTATTTAAGGCATTCAGTACTTAAAGAAACATTCCAGTAATTTTGGACACTGGTTTTAAAAGCAGCGCTGTGCAGCCAAAAAGTGTCTCAATAAATGTTGTAATGTCATGGATGTGCCGATATGTGCCTTATTTATCATTAAAAAAACATTGAAAACCTGTGGGATGAGCTGAAGAGGAGAGTCAACAAGCATGGACCTCAGATTCAGAAGGATCTTTAGAGATTCTCTGTGGAGGAATGGTCTCAGATCCCATGCCATGTGTATTCCAACCTTATTATGCATTATAGGAGAAGACTCATAGCTGTTATCTTGGCAAAGGTAGGCTGCACAAAGTATTACAACACTGTTCAAAAGTTAGGGGTCACTTAAAAATGTCCTTGTTTTCCATGGAAACAAACATGAAATGAGTTTGAACATGAAATATAGCAAAATGAATAGGAAATACACTAATTGAAAAGATTAGAAATAATGATTTTCAATTGAAATAATAATTGTGTCCTTCAACCTTTGCTTTCGTCAAAAAATCCTCCATTTGCAGCAATTAAAGCCTTGCAGAACTTCGGCATTCTAGTTGTCAATTTATCGAGGCAATATGAAGAAATTTCACCACATACGTCCTGAAGCACCTACCTCAAGTTGGAGTGGCTTGATGGGCACTTCTTACATACCATACAGTCAAGCTGCTCCCATAACAGCTCAAAAGGTTTAAGATCCAGTGAATGTGTTGGCCACTCCATTACAAACAGAATACCAGCAGACTGCTTCTTCCCTAAATAGTTATTGCATAGTTTGGAGCTGTGTCATGGGTCACTGTCCTGTTGTAAGAGGAAATTGGCTCCAATCAAGCGCCGTCTACAAGGTATGGCACGGCGTTGCAAAATAGAGTGATAGCCTTCCTTCTTCAAGATCACTTTTACCCTGTATAAATCTCCCACTTTACCACCACCAAAGCACCCCCAGACCTTCACATTGCCTCTACCATTCTTCACACATTGAGTCAAGCACTCCTCCAGCATCTTTTCATTTGGGCTGCGTCTCACAAATGTTCTTCTTTGTGATCCAAACACAAAACTTAGATTTGTCTGTCTACAACACTTTTTTCCAGTCTTCCTCTGTCCAGTGGCTGTGTTCTCTTGCCCATCTTAATCTTTTTATTGGCCAGTCTAAGATACGGCTTTTCATTTGCAACTCTGCCTAGAAGGCCAGCATCCCAGAGTCACCTCTTCACTGTTGATGTTGAGACTCGTGTTCTGCGGGTACTGTTTAATGAAGCTGCCAGTTGAGGACCTGTGACTGGCGTCTATTTCTCAAACTAGACACTAATGTCTCAACATTAGTGTTGAAACTTTTGCTGAGTTGTGCACCGGGGCCTCCCACTCCTCTTTCTGTTCTGGTTAGAACCTATGTAGCCAAATTGAGCTCATATGTATTGACTGTAAGAAAAGAAAAATGTAATTGAAAAATTTCATAGCATGATAAAACTATATTCAGTTGTATAAAAAAATAGATTCAAACATGGTGAAAGTGTATACTAAAATCATTAAATGGATTTTCGCGTCCGATCTCAAAATGTCTTTGTTCAAACACGTTCGAGTCATCTTTTCTCAAAAGCAAGTTTTGAGCCTCTATTGGCGTGGAGGCGGGGCTTTATCTGGGCATTGAATTCGCACACCCGATTTGCCATGAATCACACCATTATAGGGTTGAAATCATAGCCTTTTCACAGGTTGTATTATTCGTCGATACAACCTATAAATAACAGTTTATTATTCTGTTTAAAATGTACACATTTAGCCTAGCTTATACAATTCTTCAAATTCTCTCCACAGATTGCATTGGGAAAGCAGTGCATAAAAAGGCTATGATTTCCACCTTATAATGGTGTGATTCATGGCTAATCGGGTGCGAGAATTCAATGCCCAGGTAATGCCCCGCCTCCACGCCAATAGAGACTCAAAAAGAAAGGTGGGAAGAAATTGTAATCGCAAGAAGAAGCGAACGTGAAAGAAGCGTGTTTGAATGAAGACATTTTAAGATACGCAAAAATCCATAAATTTTTTTTAGCATACACTTTTACCACGTTTTAATCTATTTTTTTCATACGACTGAATTTAGTTTTTTCATTAAATGAAATGCTTTTGTTTACCTTGCTTTTATTTTTCTTTTCAAAAAAAATTTCAGTTACGTTTTTCTTTTCTTACGGTCAATACATAAGAACCAGTTTGTGCTGTTCTGTGAAGGGAGAAGTACACAGCGTTGTATGAGATCTTCAGTTTCTTGGCAATTGGAATAGCCTTAATTTCTCAGAACAAGAATAGACTGATGAGTTTCAGAAGAAACTTCTTTGTTTCTGGCCATTTTGAGCCTGTCATCAAACACACAATTGTGGATGCTCCAGATACTCAACTAGTCTAAAGAAGGCTAGTTTCATTGCTTCTTTAATCGGCACAACAGTTTTCAGCTGTGATAACATAATTGCAAAAGGAGTTTGTAATGATCAGTTAGCCTTTTAAAATGATAAACTTGGATTAGCAAACACAACGTGCCATTGAAACACAGGAGTGATGTTTGCTGATAATGGTTCTCTGTATGCCTATGTAGATATTCCATTAAACATCAGTCATCCAGCTACAATAACTACATCATTAACAATGTCTACACTGTATTTCTGATCAATTTGATGTTATTTTAATGGACAAAAAAAATCTGCTTTTCTTTTAAAAACAAGGAAATGCCTAAGTGATCCCAAACTTTTGAACGGTAGTGTATATGAACGGGTGCCAATAATTCTGCCAGATATTTGAGAAAAAGTTTTTAAAGGAATTTATTTTTTCTTTCAATTGTTTCACATGAATTACAGCAAAGTCTGTAAATTTAACGTGCTGTACACTTTTCTGAAAAAGAATGGTCAAATATTGTAAAATCTTGGTGTGCGAGGTTGGTAGAAATCTGTCCCAAGGGGATAACCAATGTTTTAAGTGCCTCCCTGTTTTTTTCTATTTGCCTCACTTTAAGAAACATTTTTCAACGGAATCAACAGAATTAATACACAAAGTTATAGTGGGGCAAATACAGAACCCATTGGTTAATGTTTACAGCAAAACCATCATCAATAGAACTTAAAATGGAATGAAAAAAACTCCTCAGATAGATCCTTTAATTAATGTGACATTATTAATGTTTCTTTATTCGACAAGTGGATGGAAACCTAGCTGGTGCCCGTTTCTGTTCTTAGGATGGTGTAGTAACATGACACACTGAGGCATGACAAATCCACTGAGAAATGACTGCTTGACTACAGCACAGTTAGCCTAAAAAGAATTGACTGATGCTGCTGCTGCTGCTAACCAAAACAACTTTGGTAGAACAGAAAACTAGATATCAAGGGTGTGTCAAGTAGTAACAGTTGAGTCATGAATGGGTGGAGGCTGGTGAACATCTAGGCAGCGCAGACAATAACTCTTCCTGTTCCATGGACCAAGAGAACTCTGTGTACTGGCTTTGGTGTTGGAGCCAAGGCAGGGAAGGTGGAAAAGAGGGGCTGTTCCTACATAATGCTCTCTGTTTTTCCAAAATACTAACCCACTACAATACATTAGGGTGAAACTCAACCATAGATTTGATTGAAAGTACAAAATATTGTGGAAATGCCTGTTGGTGCTACTGTCAACAGGAAACGTGCAGTGGAAACCCTGTTCCAATTGAATAATGAAAGAGTGGTGCAACCCAAACCTGTTCAGCCTGGCTGCACACTCGTGATATCAACCAAACCACAGCATACTCAGTCCCATCCAAACAGTGGCTGCCCCCTCCACTGCCTGCTTTGTAGGCAACACAACGACACACTTCTCAGTCTCTGAGACTCAAAAACTATTTACATATATCTGGAATGAGAATGTGATCCCTTAAAAAACCAGAACAAATCAACTGAGGTAGACTGATGTGTAGCAGGAAGCAGATACCTAATCAGTGAACGTATAATCTAGCGTAAGGAAATAAAGAAACACTGAAACAGATACTTTGTGGTGACCTATGGTCACATGAATCCACCAAAGAAATTTCATGTTAAACGAATGGGTAGAGGGAAGAATTATGAACCTGAAGCTGTTTTGTTTAATACATAAATATTCCAAAAATATAAGAAGACAGGAACAATTACACTATCTGCTAAACTTTAACCTCAGTTAGAATAAAATCTACAACTATTACTTTGCCACTTGTAGATTTTGGCTCTAAATAGCGAAATAATTAGTCAATTGTATTACACTCCGATTTAGTATGATGCGCTGACAGATCCATTGCCTCCTAGCAACATAACTAGCTGTCATCATCAACGTGTCAGTGTACTGTGTCTAACGTTATACTTGGATAACAAACATAAACAGGACAATAATAGGATTGACGTTATGGTTATTTAACTAGCTAGTTGTGGGTTTGTTGTCAGAGATGTCGGATTTAGGTGTGTGTGTATGATTAACTGAGTTTAAAAAAATAAAACGTATTTTGCTTACCTGGTCTGACGTTCATGGTCCCATCAATTCGGCTACACCAAAGAGCTTGATCGCCACTCTGAAGAATGTAATGGTCTTTGGCTTGAAAGAGCTCCATTTTGACTGTATGTCAAAACATGTAAATATGTGGTCCAAACCGGTTAGCTAGCAGATAAATGTGCTAGCTAGCCAACGTTAGTAGCTTCACCACAGTCAAGGGTAGCTTTGTACGGATTTAGCTAGCAAACCTTGCTAGTTATCTAACGACGTATTGACAGTGCGTTGCCTTTCCAAGTTACCTCACGTTTGCTTTAGTTATTTAAACACTTCTAAAAGTAGGCATTGTCAATCAAGTGAGAAACTTCTCAATAAATGAAAATGTCGCTGGCTATTCATTTCCATTATGAAGACCGACAGGCTGGCGATTTCCTGCAGAAACAATCACACGTGACCTCACTCGTCACCCGATATCTACCACCCATATACATTCAATTAACATATCCATTTTATGCGACTCTTCTACTGAACTGAGCCACGAGCTAAATCGAACATACATATTTTACAAATATGCAAAATAGCTATTTGTTTCTGTCAAGGTTTACTCTACTCTCTAGGGTTGTAAAATGTGTGATGATGATAGCGCAGCAATGGCAGCGTTCTCTGTGTTATCAGATATTATTTCCATCCTTCATCCCCTTGATTTCCTCTATAATACTGACCGCATGAACAAAGTTATTTGTCCATTACACTGCTGGGCATCAAACAAATGCTCGGAATGTTCACGTCAACACTCAGGATCCCCAACCTTAGGGCCGCACCTGAACTTCCTCGGGGGCCCTAGGCCTTACCTAATTTGAAGGGTTTTAAAAGAACCATTACATGTTTCTTTAAGATAAATCGTTCTCTTATTTTTTTCAAAGGGCGTGTAATGTGAAATTACATTAATTATTTTAATGTTATTAATATAATAGCCGTGTTATAAATATCTCATTAACAATGCAAACTTCGTGACATCCCTAATTTGCTCCCACCTTGACAAAGTTAGCTGAATTACAGCAACACAGCAACATTTCAGTTAACCATGTATACAATTGTTTGTTTTCTGACGTCAATGGAGGAGACACCAGAAACATGGTTTTCGTTTTGACAAAGAGAAATTCTGCATTTTAAAATGCGTATTTGTATGCACCCAAAACAATTTGTGGTGAATAAATATTGTTGGTGAATAAATTTGTGGTAAATAAATATCACTCCACTATTACAGCAAATATATTATATACATTTTATTAAATTACAATGAAAAGTTCTACAAAATACCACTTCAATGCAAATGTACTAACTTAAATCTCAGTCAGATGTCACAGCTGTCCTACCAATACAACTTAATGTAATGTAAGCAAATGTAAGCAAATGTAAAATAGGCCACCCTGGTGGAAAAACCGTTTGGAACCCCTGCTTTAGGGCACATATAGAACTACCTGTATAAATTGCTTTGATGAAACTGTAGCCATATCTGTTTAATTCAGCTATGTTTTTGGATTGTAAATTTCGTTATAGAAGCAGCAAACTGTACACATACAGCTAAAATAGATACTCGTAGTGATGTTAAACACACAACCACATAGAAAGATGTTAAACTCTCTTTAGAATTGCATTAAGAGTGTGTCCAATGTTGAGTCCTGTAGATGTTATGATAATTAATTGCAGTATTTCATTTACAAAGATGTAAAAGGTATATCTACATGTGAATAGGCCTGTATTTGAAAATACAGTTATATACAATGGTATTCTAGTAGCTGTTTTTATTACAAGGACTCAAAACCTGCCCATACACTCAGTAATAATGTAGTAAATTACAATATTTAGCCTATTGCTGTCAATTATACTACTTTTATCAGAATCAGAAAGGCCCCCATAGTAAAATTACCATCATGAAAACATATTTCTATGTAATTTAAGATTGTAATGTGTGCATCAAGCTCCTTGACCATGAATAACGTTATTTTTATCAGATCACATCCATAAATACTGACAATTACATTTTGTATTTTTTAGGATTAAATATTGCAGTTGCTGATATTATCTTTAGAAATCAGAGATTCTGGCTGCTTTTTTCTTAAAGCATTTTCCTGAAAAAATCTTTAAACAGTCTTTGTGTATCTGGCACACCTGTTAAATGTGCTAGTGTTTTCTAAATCAGTATGAAAGGTTTAAGATATTTGAACATATTAAAATAATAGAGAATTTTCTACAGGTATCCATTACGTTGGGGTTGGTCATGATTACTTATTGTGTTTGCTGGTATGGTCATGCAAAATTGTCCTTTATTAAGACCACGTTGAACTGTTTTGAGGCCATGTTGTAAAAAGGTTTCTGTGCAGTGGTGTTTATTCTTTGATTGCCCTGTATCTATTAATCTTCATTAAAAAAATGTTCAGCTGTGTGTGCAATTTGGTGCCTCTCTCCCTGAAATTTCAATTCAGAAACATAGCTGCCCCATAACATGGAATTATTGTCTAAATTCCCGACATTGTAAAATCAAAGGAACAATATGGGTGACTTTTAAACAATAGTAGTAGCTGGTGCTTCAAAAATGAACAGATATTTGTCTTGTAAAAAAACACCAAATATATCAGAACTTCAGTTTTATATCAATTAATACAGGTCATTATTAAATGTAGCCTAGAGGTCAGAGATCAAACTTATGTTGACATGAACATTTAATGATACATTAATGAACATCTAATGATATGTGATTAAAGGGTATAACTACGCAATAGCAAAGGGTATAACTACGCAATAGCATGATATATACTAACATTGCCATCAGGTAAAATCTTTCTTTGGAAAATGTATAGGATGGATTTAAACTGCTGCACGGTTATCTCACGTTTCCCATCTCTAAATATATAGACCCTAAAAAAATGCATGTACCTGACACACCTGCCATTCTAGTGAGCTATAATGGGCCAATTTTCAAGCTCATGGACTATTTGGATAATGACTATGTATTTAACATTTGGCTATTAGTGATGAATGTTGAAAATAACTGTTTGATAAATGTTGAAAGTCAAACATATCAAACTCACTTCCCTGTTATGCAGATGGAATACATGGTTCATTATTTTTACTTACCGTGCCCTTTGTAAATATTGGGACTGTAGAATATTTTTCTTCCGTTGGCTATAATTTGCTGAAGATTATTTCCAAAAACAAATTGACTAAAACGAAACAAATTATGACTGAAGATGGCTCAGCACAGGACTGGCAAACCATCACCAGAATATACCTAGTGTCTGGTTGGGTGAATGGATCAGACTTAAGTTATAGCATGCAAAGGATATGTGACCAAATACTAAACATACTACGAGTGCTACATTTCAAGACTATGCATTCTCCTAAACTGCATCCATTTTACTTGGTTCCATGAAAAGTCTAAATCTACATTGTGTTGTTTGTCTCAAACAAGACCAAGATTGAATCAAGATGTGAAGGATACTAGTTTAGGTTAAGTAATCCAAGTAGAACTACATATGACAGCAAAACATCCATGCCGTACCTAACTATAATTACCTTACTATTAGTCAATTACAAACAATTTCAAAATGATACATTTTATTAGCAACAATGCCAACATGACTTCAAGCTGACAACACTGCCACAGCTTGCATTACACAAACTGTGATAAACATTGCATTTTTTTTCATTGACATTTTGACCATTTAATTTGTTTTTCTTGATTAGCAGCTGGCGCTGATAGTCTCACAACTCATGTGAGACTATGCAGCTCACATCCAATATTTCTAAATGTTTTCTTAAATAAATCATTCTCTTTAAATAAAATATATGAGTGACATTTGGGTGAAATTACAAGTAAACTTACAAAAATGTACAGTTATTCAAAGAATTTACCAATTTAAGCCTTACACCATTGCTTTGAATCAAAAGTGAACGGACAGAATTGGTACATATTACATATCAAAATCCCTTTACAGTCATCATTGAAATACATGCCTATTATAATGAAATAAGTGCCAAGATAGCAAAATAGGCAATGCACTAATGGACTGAATTAAATGAAGCCCAAATAAACCATCTTAAACTGTATAAATATTTAGGTGTGCATGTCAAATAACATTTTCAGCAACAAATACTGTGGAAAAAAGGAAGATTCTGCTCTCAAGTGGCTCCATATCATCTGAGGCACAAAAATACATTTTTTCCCTGACTGAATACTTTCAACATTCACTAAATATTTGTCCCATATGGAATATGAGGTAAGTGTGGATTCTCAAAGTAGTGGATTCAAAGAGGGAAATAGTATACATCTCTTACAAAAGCCACAGAAGCCCTTCCTTAAATACAGAGATGTGACCCATCATTAGAAACACCAGTGTTATTTTTATTGAACATGTCTTGAATAACTCTGACCATGCAACAACCAAGTCACATGGTCCGAAGGCAACTACAAGCACATCAAAAAAGATCTAATCAGAAGCTATTTTCATTGTTTTGTTATATATGGACGGATCAAGGCCTTGTATCATCTACACCCGGCATGTCTCTGACGTGTTGAACATGACAATGGTCTCGAAAAAGACACTGGCACAGCAAAAGGCAACAAAAACGGCTTAACATCATTGAATACATGTTGCACTCGGACACCATCATCGTGTGGTGAAAAGCCAGATGATATCAACACAGTTAATTAAGTTATACATGCATCTCATAGGACATATGTCATAAACTGCAGTACGAAGGGAAGGTTTAAGGAGAGTTGAGCAGCCTTTTTCCACGTCGTCTCTGAATACCTTACTCTCCTTTTTGTATGGATGGAGCTATGCGGTCATTATGAGATCTCCCTCGCCACCTCCACATCGGCTTGGCTGATCATGCTGGGCTGTTCCCCTTTTTGTGGCAGGCTGTCTGCCTCCATCGAGGGCTCGCCAGGTGGCCCGGGTGGTCGCTCGTCCAGCATCTCCAGCGCATCCAGGATGGTCTGGACCCTCCGGACCCCATCGCGTCGTGCTTGTCGCACATCCACGCGGCCCTCTGGGTCCACCGAATCCAGTGCCAAAAGCTCTTTGGTCAACAGCTCCTCCAGCAGCAGATACCTCTTATCATTCTTCTTCCCGTCAAAGTTCTGCACCTCTTGCTCCAGCTTCGCCACCCTCTCCACTATGTTTTGTACTTTTGCCAAGCCAGGGTGACACTGGGCGTCAGGCTTGCATTCCGCATTTGGCGGTGGGGCGTCCAGTGGAGCTGATGCGAGAGAAGACTCCTGGGCTTCTGGTTTTGGGGGAAGCTGGACGATGACGTTCGCAGTCTCTTGCGGTTGCAGCTGTTCTGGAGGTGGTGGTTGTTGTTCGGGCTGTTGCGGCTGCTGCTGGACTTCCTGTGATGGTTGGTGTGGTTCCGGATGTTTGTACTGTAGCGGCTGCTCTTGCGGGGTCTGTGAATACTCTAGCGGCTGTTGTTGATAGTGTTTTTGCTGCAGTGGTTGCTGTGGTGCTTGGTACTGTTGGGACGGAAGTGACATCTGTGGCTGTTGACGCTGCTGCATTTCAGCCTCTCGGTGCACCGTTTGGGGATACTGAGCGACCTCCTGCTCCATTCCATGGGGGGATTCTCTTTGCGGGACATGCTGGTGGACCTGGACCTAGGGAAGTAAGAAGGGACCGTTCATCGTAAGCAATGTGGGAAATTTACTGGTCTGGCTTTTGTGGGTGTACATACTGTATCTGATTTATTAGAGGAACTGAACTGTGTGACTGGTGATAGGTGTAGTGATTTGTTGTGCGTGGGCGGCGGGGGGTACCTGTGGTCTTTCCGTGATGACCTGTGCTCTGATGGGAGACTGGCTCCTCATGTGCGGCGGGATATGGATGGCCGAAGTCTCACGGTGCTGGGGAAGTAGGTTCGGGGAGGGGGAGGAACGCTCCCAGGAAGAAGGTGCTGACCCGTGGTGACCGCTCCAGTCCTCTGGCTGCATACGGTGGAAGGAGGGCTGGTCCCCAGAGTAAGCCGGGAAGCGCTGGGAGTAGGGAGAGGGGTTGTAAGGGGCTTGTTGTCCTGTCCTTTCATGGATCACCGGGATGGCAATGTAACCTGCCTGGAGCCCTGTGCTGCCTGGTCGCTGGGGCTGATGTAGGGGGTGGCCCTAAGGGATGTAACACCGGTGTGAATCAGAGGAAGTCAGCCTGTTCAATTTAAAATAAGAAATGGCTCTAGAGGAAGCTAGAGGCTTCGATGGATTTCAACATCAGACACTTGTGTGTCAGTGAACCGTTCACTGCAAATACTCCAGAGAAATTATTGGATGGTTTAAAGATGCATTCCACATATCTTGGCCACTGGTTGTAAAAGTGGCACAGCCTAGCAAAAACGGTTTCTTGAAAATTGTGTACTATGTTATGTATGTGCCGATATTTGTAACATCATCAAAAACACTCAATGTCAAAAATTGTGCACCTATGTGCAAAATTACACATCCAGCCCAAAATGGAAAGTACAAAAAAAATAGTTTGGTATTTGCAAATATCCCAGAATGCATCTTTAAGCCACAGATGTTAAACCAAGTGTTTCTAGGTTTTCACTTCTCCCTTACTTGATTGATCAACTTAGGATACAGATTAGTTAAACAATCCCCTCACCTGGGTTCCTGTGTCTCAAATGGAGAAAGAAAATAAAACCAGCAGACCCCCAAGCAGTTTCTTTGCCCTCCATAGAATAAGTTTACATCTCTAGTCAAGGAAATGGTAAAAGATAACGTGTGGTAATCTCATTAGCTAAATCAATCTCACCTCAGGTCCTTGTGAACTAGGCGAACACGATATGCAGGGCTCAGGGGTACAGCTCTCAGAGGGACCCTGCAAAGGAGATCTAGGCCTGCAGTGGAGTGTTGGTGTGGGGGAAGGTGTCCGCCCGTCTGCCCGCACATTATGCAGAGCAGTCGGCTGGGCGTAGGAGAAACACGGGTGTTGCTGTTGCTGCTGACGGTAGTCTGTGCCTTCATGACAAACTGGGATTGGGATGTAGCCCTGACGGAGGGTGGGATGCTTCATGTCCCTCATAAAGGCCTTAGGCGTCTCCTGAGGACTTGGCTCTGGGGAAACACTGGGGCCATTTTGAGACAACTGGGTGACCTGAACAAAAACATTATAAATAATGAGATTAACATTTGTATGTCAATCAAAAAATAAAAGGCTAGCGCCAGAGGCAATCAATTAATACCAATCCCTCATAAAATATTCAGTGAATGTTTTCTACCAGGGAAGGATGTCAAACATTCCAGAAAGATTACCTTGATTTGGCAATGAATTACTACTGAATTGAAAAGGGCTGTTCAGTAGCGGAAACAAATGAGTCTGTTCTGGAATCTGCTTGAGTATAGGCAAAAATGCATTAGGTACAATGAGAAAAATCTCTGAGAGATGTCAAAAGTATCACCTCCCGGACTAATATGGGAAAATATATGTGGTTATGTATTGCTCAGTTGGTAGAGCATTGGGCTTGCAATGCCAGGGCTGTGAGTTTGATTCCAATTTGGCGCCAGTACAAAAAAAAAAAAATGAAAATGTGTTACGTTCTGGACACGAATATCAGAAAATTACTTACATTTAAATGTAGGTGTTGAATTTTTTGGTTTGCTAGACAGAGTTAACTTATCACAAAACATAAATCACATGTTGCGTTGACAATAATTTACAGTGAAGACAACAAACTATGATGAAGCCAGAAATTGACAGATTTCACCCGTTGGTATGATGAAAATAACAGAAATAGAATTTAACAAAAAAAATGTGAGGACTCCGATTCTATACAGTTTCTTTGTATTTACCTAATCCTACTGAAATCAGGAAAAACAAGTGCACTCCCCTATAAAAATAATAATAACCAACGATTCTTTGGTGAAGTGATAAGAAAAGTGAGTGTGGGATGCAAGAGGTTTCACCATGTTGGAAAACTAGCATTTTTTTATTATTATTATTTTTTTTTTACAATAAAGCATAGTGGAGCTTTCAGAAGTTGCACAAGGATTTTTGTCTATAATGTCTTTCACTCAATATTACAGTTTGGAGGCAGAATGTATTGGTATAGTCTAAAGAGAAATTATTTTTTGCAGGGGACATTTGTCTTCCGATATGTTTTCCAACTATTATATTTGAAAACATGCGAAGGCCTGCTGGTTTGGTTGCCTGCAGTTCACTGAGACTTTCGGCACATTCCCAACTGTATACCATGTGATCCGAGCTACAAAGAACACTAATCTAGAAAAAAAAAAATACATATAAGCCTTATCCCGATATAGGATTCTAAGTTATACCACTTTTAAAACTTTGGCCAATGTACAGAAATGTATCAACAGTAAGTCTGGAGTGTTAGTCGAGGCCTATATTTCTTATCCTATAAGTAAATCAGTGAAGTGCTACATTGAAGAGTTGAGTTATACGTCTCCCGGAGCATGGGGAAATGGATTGTGAGAATCTTATTGTAGTTCTATTAGTCCTTTGCTCTGTTATCTTAAATGTTCCTCAAAACATAATGGGCCATTCCAACCTGAAAATACTTGTGTCAGACCTAATTAAAATAAATCTATAGGCTATAGAGTAAACCACTAAAATCTGTCTTATTATGAGGTCAATAATAATAGCTAATATTATTTTATTAAAATGAATTGTATCAGTAGCAAGCTATTAGTTAGCCTATAAGCGCTAACAAGATCCAGCCTGCACAAAAAAATAGACCCATAGATTTTTTTAGGATGGGTTAATAGGATATAATCTGTAGTTATTCTAATTTAGTGTCTTTTAAACCAATGATTTGTTTGCAAGGTGGGATGTTTCAGATGGAGGGGGGTTTCAGATGGATGATCATGTGACCATTGTTCCCTTCAAGCTGTAAACTGTAGGAGAGAACCCTGGCAGTGACAGCGCAACAGAACCTTACTTACTGCTTTCATATAGGATTTGGTAACCCAAGAAAACTATTTCACCATTTCATGCCCTTCCAAAGAGGCTACTTTTGAACTCTTGTCAACATTCCCTTTTTAGATAGTAATTACTTTTGCCTGGAAGGATCAAGAGCCATTCACATATATTCACAACATTTTATGAGCTGGCAACACAAAGAAATACATTATTCAGGTCATTAGAGAAATAAGAATAGTGATTTGTCTTCAAAATAACAGAATATTGTAAGTTAACTTGTGTCGGTCTGTGCAGCCAATGGCTGCACCATGTAAATGAGGTAACGTTTCTACTTATTTTGGTCACTAAACACAAGAGACACACAAACATTCCCCAGTCCTAATTTTATAATAAGAATAATACAATGGAATAAATAAGACGTTTGCATTTATTTATTAGATAAATATAAGAGCCTTTAAATATTTATTATTCAAAGTGCAGAAAAATTAAATTTCTTAGGATATGTCCTAGGATAAATCCTAATGCATTTCTGTAACAATACACAAAATAAAAATACTCAAGGACAGAACAAAGTATTTCTGTAAAGCTTATGATACACAAGTTTGATGTCAGCCACAGTTATAAAATGTTCCTGATTTAACCACCCAAAGACAGTTAAATTAAAGGGGACATTTATGCTAACATTTATATTAATCATGTATACTAATTTCTACTAGGCTGGTAGTGGAAAGTCAGAGTACAGACTTGGTCATTGAGAAAGTGACCATGAATTGCTTGTGTGTGTGTCTTGATATAAACAGAATATTTGGAATGTCACTACATGACCAGTGGAATTTTACCATGCAAATCTAATTAGAAGCTAATTAGATTGATTTGACTAATTTATGAATACTCCAATCTTGCTTTCAGTCTAAATTGTCAGAATGTAGGCCTTTTGAGGCATGGAGAGCATAAGATAAACACCTCAGGGGCACATCCTCAACAAAATTCAACGACAGATTCTGCAATGTCCACTAACACAACATTCACTAAACATTCACTAAACCAAACCTAAAATATTTAGCAAGGATAATAACTGTTATATTTTCTTGTCTTTCATGCTGATGCTTTTGTTTTATGCATGCAGGGTGTGGTTCCAACTAAAATCAAACTTTCCAATCTAGAAATATGTCCAAAATGAAAAGCTGAAACAACAAACTGCATTTGTGAGGAGTGCATGACAAAACACCAGACTTGATTATTGACAAGTTGGAGCAACTACTTAGATAAGATCATAAGTCCAGAGAGTCCAAATAGTTTGATACAACAACTAGAAAAGTATGTCCACACCACTATGGTCCAATTGGACCTACTGTGTTGGAACAGCACCACATTACTAACACAATTACTGTATATTGCCTTGTAATGAACTACGAACATCAGTTATTTAAAATCAAGAACTTTGTGAGGCATATTGTTTATCCTTACATAGTTCAATGGCTTTTATGTGTGGATAACAGTGGTTATGACACAGCCAATAGTTTTGAACGACCCTTTGCCCTCTGCCATTTTGGCAGGGTCCCTGAACACTGCAGGCATTGCACCACTTCTATTCCTTGACAGCTGTCTTTCCAGCAGATTCTTAGTGACACTAACTTTGGAGCAGCAAGTGTTGATCTTCTTAATGCAAGATGCCAACTGGCGGCCTAGGGTCTATTTCCCCAAACATCTAACTTAACAGTGACACAGTTTAACGCTTGGCAAACAAAAATGTGAGCTGTTATGTTACTGTATTTTAGGTTATTTGGAGTTGTTTAGGCTATGGGAGTTCAGTGGGTGATGAACGCGCCTAAAACCCCTTGTAAGGAAAAGTTTAGCAACGGGGTATACGAACTAACGCAGTCTGCGTGGCCTAATAGTCTTTAAATAAACATTATAGCGATGTCCCAACACTCAAAGGGATAGCTTTATATATGACTGCAGTGCGTCACCAACAAACCAGCTACGATTAGATCATAACAGAAAAAACAGCCTATTAGCCATTGACCGTTAGTTAACCAGTTAATACTTCAGTGTGAGAGTGCTGGAGCCTACAGAGGCAACATTCCATTGCGTTGGCGTAGCCTAAGAGGTCTTGGTCTAAGCAGATGCAATTTCTATAACATGTTTTAATGTAAAGAAAAATTAAATAGCAACTAGCCTACTATTAACATAGTATCCCTACACTGTCTTTTCTATAATAAAAGCCAGTGCGTATAGAAGCGGTGACCATAGTCGCAGAAGCGTCTGATCGACGACCGCGCCATACATACAAGCGATTCTGTTGTGTCTTCCATGTCAAGTAGACATGACATTTCATTCCAACTTTCCATAGCCCATTGGCCCACCCACGCTAAACATAATTTTAACAATTAGCCTACCTTTTTAACATCGTGTCTTGGGTCATTCCAGCTTGTTGTTCGATTGATGTGATCCACAAAAAAAGGCCATCCTGTCTGTGGGTCAATTTTAATTTCCCATCCTGGGGGTAGAGGTTCGTTGTTATTGGCCATATCTACCATTGGTGACTGTGTCTTCATGCTGCTTATATTCCTTGATGCCTTGTACTGTGCCATTTTATACAGTCAACCGACACTTTAAAGATTCCGCACGGTGACGTGTGGGAAAGGGGGCTGGAAGTTTCTAGAAATAGCACAGTCAATGCTAGGGAAAAGTTACCACTTGTATCTCGAGATTCAGGGAGAAGTTTCCAGTCCGATAGTGAGGCGACTGGCATATACACCCAGAGTCCCTTGCCTTCTGACAGCATATGCTACCTTTTCTATTAGCAAGATGCCACGAATTGTTCGTCCTTCACACGTGGTGGCTACAGTGTTATTCACCTCCGGGGGGTGGGAGGGGGGCAACATTTAGGAATGTATCCGGCAGTTGATGAAGAGTCGCTTTAATTTACTGTATTTTCATAATAAAAGCCCAACTTATGGTTTACGTTTGACGGATGTTGACACAAAGGAGATTCCTCTTTCCTCTATTGGCTAGCCATTCTTTATTCATTGACACACGATATTCAATTATCGGTTAAGGGAAGCTAACTCAAGATATGTTATTAGTTTGGTTTTACTGCTGACTACTTTTTCTATGTCCCCTTGCAGGCTTCTTACGCATGCGCATCAGTCGGCTTCCTGGCTCTCCGGTTTGCGCCATTTTCTTCCTCTTACAAAGTCTTAGCTAGCTAGCTTGGCTATCGTAGAAATAAACGGATTAGCCTATATTCTGTTTCAATTTAGCACACAAAACTAGATAGTAGATATTTATAAAAATCCATTTATGAACATGGAAGACGAAAGCCACCCTAAAACCCTGTAAGTAGTCAAAACAACAGTCACGACGTTGTTACTGTACTTAGCTATCTAGCTAAGGTTAGCTTAGCTATCAGGCTAGTAAGCCAATGTTAATGATATAGTTAGAAAATACTAAAACAAGGAAGTCTTTGGTATAAATTGTTAGCTGCCTATATTCATTTTATTGAAATGTCCCCGAAACGGCTGGGATATTGTTAGTTGACTATTAATAAGTAGTTCCTTTCTTGTCTGCACTGTGCACACTCAGTGCTGCATACAGTGCTTGGTAATGACCAAATAGTGAACTAGTTACCTGGCTACGTTTTCAGTTGAAACGAATTAAACTGCTAGTAGTAGTTGTATCAAGACGAGTCAATACATGAAGTAGTTAGCTCGCCAGAGTTACTGTATTTTAGTTGGTCAATAAGGAATACTAAAACCTAAATTCCCTTTAAATTAATTGCAAGAAGATTGATTTGGTCCTTTTTTGTTAATGACCATAACCTTTTGAAGCTAAGAACGCATTAAAACTAAACATTGTCAGAAGATCCAGAGAGGCTGTGCCATACTGTACAGAATTATGAACTATGGTGTTGAAACTATACAGTACAAACCTTTTGTGAGGTGTGCTCTTGTGCTTAAATAAGTTCCATAGCATACACAAGATTCAAAAGGAGTGCCCTAAAAATGTTGAAATGAAAAAAAATGTCAACAAATGTCTTCATTGGACCAGAGAGGCACATCTCACAAAGATGACCTAAAGCGTATTTGTGTGCCTAAAAGTAAAGAGCCTTGTAGTTTTACGAGGTATTCAAATAATTACATTAAACACAATCTAGACTTTTGGAGTAATGGCTATCCTTCACTAATCGGTCATCGATTTCCCAAGATCACTAATTTGCCAATTTCTTCCTAGGTATGTTGGTAACCTTTCCAGAGATGTAACAGAAATTTTGATTCTTCAGCTGTTCACCCAAATTGGACCTTGCAAAAGTTGTAAAATGATAACTGAGGTAAGATCTTTTTTGCTCTGAGGCTATTGTTTTGATTAGCCTTTTTAATTGTGATGTAATAGGTCTACTAATTCAAGTCGGTACATAGGGTACTACTCCTCTCAACCATTTTGACTGTAATAGCTGTGAGCTGTCATTGGCACATACAACTTTTTCAAATAACCTGGTTCCATTTTGCTGTACAATTTGAAACTGTTGTGTTTGTGAGTCATTATATCACATTAATCTAATTAGATTTGTATCATGTTGATAAACACACCATTTCATTTACATAATTGCTGTTACACAGAAGAACAAATATAATTTAACTTTTATTTTCTTCAAATATAAGATCTTGTAAGGACACTTGAATATTTTGGTGATATAAGCATGAAGCCCATTTAAAAACAGTACAGGATGGCACCAGCAGTGGGTGGGACTATCATAGGGTATGGACCTGACCTCAAGAGTTTGTCGACATCTTCAGCTTAACTGGATAAGAGGCTATAGGCTGCACACAGGGTTTGGTGACTTTTTTTCCCTCCTGAATGACTTGTTCAGTCAGATTCTCAGGGTTTATTCATTTATCTAAATGTGTTCTTTTCTGCAAATGTTCTCTACCCTCTAGTAAATGTTTGATTATTCCGAGTTCGGGTGGCACCAATAATAGTGACTGCGATCAGATCAAAGTGGTTTCAAATTCTGCTTTATATGAAACATCCATTAGGGGAGCCATCGGCACACTTGTCCAGTGTGTGATAGGTTAGATTTATTGAATCCCAGCATTTAAAAGATGATGGCAATTATTTGAATAGGCTAACCTGTCATTTACATATTGCAACACGATAGTGATCATGTATTATAGTGATCACTATTGCCCATGATTGAGTAACATGGCGTCTCAGTCAGTACTTGAAATTGTATTTTTTTGGCAATAATATAAATACTATCCCAACTTTTCTTCTCAGCTACCCGATAGCAGGAGGATGAACTCTTCTGTCGGATTTTCTGTTTTGCAGCAATCAAGCAATGACCCATATTGCTTTGTGGAGTTCTTTGAACATAGAGATGCCGCAGCTGCCCTAGCAGCCATGAACGGGAGGAAGATCATGGGAAAGGTAATTCTTAAACTCTGAAATGAAATACTTTGTATGCCTTGACTGTACCACAAAGCGGAAGAGTGGCTGGGAAGCCCACAGGCGATGCAAATTGGCCAGTCTAGCCCCGGGGGGGGGGCATCATCATCAGGAATGACCTAGTCTCAACTTGAAGTTGTTAGGTGAGTGAGCGTGCCCTTACGCGTTGACTCACATGACTTCCTTGTGCGAAGTATAGCGTGGACATGACTTGATCTTCGTTCCTGTCAAACCTGCTTGCGAGTTGTTACCCTGAGGCAAGGTCATTATTGCAAATTGAAAATAGGAGTGGAGAAAATCTGGAATAAATTCAAAAAGTTCAGGTTGTATCCCCGTTTGGAGTGGCTTTAATGGACATGGAATTAATGCCTTTGCTGCATTTGACTGTTGAATGTTACATTTTCAGGAAGTCAAAGTAAATTGGGCCACCACTCCAAGTAGCCAGAAGAAAGACACATCGAGTAAGTGTTTACTTTGACTTTTGTCTCTGTTTTAACACTGCAACTACAGTATATCAGAAAATAAGCCTTTTTTTCTTGGTAATTTTAGATCACTTCCATGTTTTTGTGGGAGACTTGAGCCCTGAGATCACCACTGAAGATGTCAAAGCTGCATTTGCACCTTTTGGAAAGATCTCGTAAGTTGCTTTGTGTTTCAAGCTTGTTGGTTTTACTACCTATGTTATGTCTTCTGACTTGACATCCTGTTGAAATTGTTTCAGACTGTTATTTTGTCCGCTAATTTAGTAACTATCAAGGAATGTGTTAGATTTCCAGAAAGTGAATAGATGTAGACCAAATACTGTATATAGGGCCTTATAAAATCTGTTCCATGGAAAATGACATTCAACAATAATAATGTATTCAACTTAGTAGGTAATCAATAACATGTATTGATTATTAATTTACCTATGAGACATGAATAGGAAGCCCTGTGATTAGTCCATGAGAATGCACTATTGCAATAGAGCTGATGACAAGTTATCTTATAGATAAAGGTGTTCCCAGAAACCTCCCTTATATAAATCATAATGACGTAATAACTATTTTCATCAATCCAGTGGGTATTTGTTTTGCTGAGATTATCATCAATTTTGTGCTATAGAAGAAAAAGAAACAGCCTCTTGCAATATACTATATTTTAATTAAAGTGTGACTAATTCCAAAAATCTGTATTTTTTCCAGACCTTAAAAGTTGTCTCCTGATCTGATTTAAGCTTTGATGTGGATTTGGAACATTCATTTCTGTTGTTTTCTATGAAATGTTTGAGAGAGAGAACCTCAAAACACTGGGGGAAGAATTTAAACGTTGAATTGGCTAACAATTAAAACAGTATCAGGACAAAATTAAAACGGATATTACAGGGCCCTATATATACTGAAGATGTATTTACTTCATTACTAATTGTTGTAATTAAATTGAAAAGCATGTCACATCCAGTCTACATAAATCACACATTGGAGATGTTAATTAAGCTGCTTTGATCATTTGCAAAAGTCTAGATGAGGGAACAAGTGAAACATGCTCTTTTTAATTGTCACATGTAAAATATATATATTGACTGCACTCAATTTCAAAACAATATCCTTCACTACCAACATTGAATGGGTCAGCTGTATTCTCCCTTATGCTTTGTGATAGATGTTGGACATGGCCATTTGTTTGGAATATTATTCAGTATGGCAGTTCAGCCTTTGTGTGTAACTCTGAAAAGCTTTCAGCTTTTCTGGAGTTGTGAGTCTCAATTAAGTAATAGCGCTTTGGTTATTTTACAGAAATGCTCATAGGATTGGACAGGAGCTTGAAGGCTAACAGCAAGGAACTGTGCACACTGGAAACACAGATGTAGACTATTTTTTCTTATCTATTTATTAAATTCTTTTCCATTTGTAATTTTTTTATTGTATTCACATGACATAGTTTATAATAACAACTCCAATATATACATAAATAGCAAGGAACTGTGCACACTGGAAACACAGATGTAGACAATTTTTTCTTATCTATTTATTAAATTATTTTCCATTTGTAATTTTTTTATTGTATTCACATGACAGTTTATTATAACAACTCCAATATATACATAAATACTTAAGATCTGTTTAAAACTGTTGTTTAAATTTGGTTTGCTTAGTATTGTTTATAGTTTTATGCTCCTTTCCTAAAATTCTGAAAATGTCAATTTTTCAAAATTTGCAGCTCCTCAAACTCCATATTGGTGGTAAAGAATTGACCAGGAAAAATAAAGAAATCTGTTTACAGGCCATGTATGCCGTTTAATTCCTTTTTCTATTTCTATATATTGCTATTGGTAGGATGAACATCATCAGCAAATCTTAGGAATGCATGGTAATCCGTAAGAAGTTTTGATTTTTGAGTTTAGAGGATTATTATTGGTGCGCTATTTGACAGGGTAACAGAAAATGAATCTGGAGAAAGGACCAGTTAAAAAGTTCAGCGTAGGTCGCATGTCTTTGTACTAGTTTATTTGTTTTCAGATGCTGTTTTTTTTTAATTTGTATTACCAGTAATCAGCTAATTTTGAAAAATAAGTAGTTGAGTATATTGGCATTCTATTGATTTGCAGGTGTGCGTGCGCGTGCGTGTGCTACACATTGGTCTGATGCTACTGTCTTTTGTCCTTCCAGGGATGCGCGAGTTGTGAAGGACATGACGACAGGGAAATCTAAGGGGTATGGATTTGTGTCCTTCTATAACAAACTGGTAAGGCTCCAGTGCAGGAACACGAGATGAAGGTTATTTCCATTTATGTTTACTATTTTCTACTATTTTCCAGTAGATTCAATCTCTAGACAATTTGAAATTGTTTCTATAAATACACAGTAAATGCACATTTTGTGTTCACGGCTGAGTACAAGTTGTAGTTTTGACAGTAAGATCATTTATTTCTAATGAATGTCTATTCCTAATGCTTCTAGTGGGTAAATTAGTTTTAAATGTCAATGGCAGCTAATTCATGGGAAATGTATAGAATCATTTCAAGTCTGGAGAGGAAACAATGTCTTCTGTTTAAATCAACAGGATGCGGAGAATTCCATTGTGCATATGGGAGGGCAGTGGTTAGGAGGACGGCAGATCAGGACCAACTGGGCAACCCGCAAGCCACCTGCTCCCAAAAATGTGCAAGATAGTAAGTTTAAGTGGCTACTGTGTTGATTTAATCAAGTTGGAATGGGAGTTGAGTATGAATGCTGAACTGCATTTGCTTACACCAGATGGCTCGAAGCAGCTGAGGTTTGAAGATGTAGTGAACCAATCCAGTCCCCAGAACTGCACTGTTTACTGTGGAGGAATCCAGTCAGGACTCTCAGGTAAGATCATTTCAATGTGTAACTCTTTAGAATAGTGATATGCTGCCAAAAATCAAAGTTGACTGGGTTGGCATCCAAGCTGGGTGACTGTTTCAACTCAGCTTTTTCCCTTTCAGAGCACCTCATGCGACAGACATTCTCGCCCTTTGGGCAAATCATGGAAATTCGGGTTTTCCCAGAGAAAGGTTACTCTTTCATCAGGTAGCATTTTGTTCTCTGTACAACACCTTATATTGCCTCATTCTGCCTGGTGGTGGCAGTAGAGGTACATGACATGTATGATTTACTACATATTCTAGTAACACTAACCAAAATTCCCCAAACATTTTTTGGTTAAGGTTTATTATACATTGGGAAACCAATTAAATGCCTATGAATCAAATAATGTTTTAATTAGTATGTATTATGCACACTTTGTGAATAGTTTATGCTTATTTATTGAAGTTAATACGAAGTGTGTTGCCTTATTAATTGTCCATAATTATGCATTACTTTCTTAGTTCACATCACTGTGTATCAACCAATACTTAATTTTTTTTCTTCTTCCTTGTTACATGTGAAATACACATCTTGACTAGAGTTTCTCATGTAACTTTGGGTTCTTCCGCCAGGTTCTCCTCCCATGAAAGCGCTGCCCATGCGATTGTTTCTGTAAATGGAACGTCCATCGAATGTCACCTAGTGAAATGTTACTGGGGCAAAGAATCCCCCGACATGGTCAAAAACGTACCACAGGTAGGACACAAGTATACTACATTTAACCTCTTCATTTGATTTACTTCAGTCTACACTTTTACTTCAGTTTATACTTTTTGAAATCCCTATCTTTTATACTTTTTCAAATCTTTCTCCAGCCCACATTTTCTATTTTCTTTAGTCACACTGAAAATATTATATTGCAATTAGTGCTGTAACAGTGTATTCATAACCGTACGGTACGGGAGCTTCTTTATGGTTCGCACTTGAAGTTGAATGAATAAATTTTTTTTAAAATTCAAAATAAATGGCTAGCTACTGGAATAAATCTAATTGAGGAAACGACACAAAAGGCTATTCTATGTAAACAAGATACTTTGCGCACAACGTAATTAAAATTATAATACTTGTTGGAGTATTGGATTATTGTAATACTTGTCCAACTGTTCTTTTGTGAGTCAAACTCAAGGAGTAACTGTTAGTTCTACAATGTTGAGTGGTTGTTTTGATAAATCAACTTTGTAGAATCCTCCAGCTTTGTTTTAATTTCCAGTTTGGCACCATTTTGGCTTTCCAGTAGACTACAAGGGTGATTTACAGAGAGTTCTTGAAAAAACATACAGTTGTGCTCATAAGTTTGCATACCCTGGCAGAAATTGTGAAATTTTGGCATTGATTTTGAAAATATGACTGATCATTCAAAAAAACTGTCTTTTATTTAAGGATAGTGATCATATGAAGCCATTTATCATCACATAGTTGTTTGGCTCCTTTTGAAATCATAATGATAACAGAAATCTCCCAAATGGCCCTGATCAAAAGTTTACATACCCTTGAATATTTGGCCTTGTTACAGACACACACAGGTGAAAATGGCAATTAAAGGTGAATTTCCCACACCTGTGGCTTGCAATTAGTGTCTGTGTATAAATAGTCAATGAGTTTGTTAGCTGTCACGTGGATGCACTGAGCAGGCTAGATACTGAGCCATGGGGAGCAGAAAAGAACTGTCAAAAGACCTGCGTAACAAGGTAATGGAACATTATAAAGATGGAAAAGGATATAAAAAGATATCCAAAGCCTTGCAAATGCCAGTCAGTACTGTTCAGTCACATATTAAGAAGTGGAAAATTTGGGGATCTCTTGATACCAAGCCAAGGTCAGGTAGATTTCAACCAAAACTGCCAGAAGAATTGTTCGGGATTCAAAGAAAAACCCACAGTTAACCTCAGGAGAAATACAGGCTGCTCTGGAAAAAGACTGTGTGGTTGTTTCAAGGAGCACAATACGGCGATGCTTGAACAAAAATGAGCTGCCTGATCGAGTTGCCAGAAAGAAGCCTTTACTGCGCCAATGCCACAAAATAGCCTGGTTACAATATGCTTTACAACACCTTTACACAACTCACAGCTTCTGGCACACTGTAATTTGGAGTGACGAGACCAACATAGAGCTTTATGGTCACAACCATAAGCGCTATGTTTGGAGAGGGGTCAACAAGCCCTATAGTGAGCAGAATACCATGCCCACTGTGAAGCATGGTGTTGGCTCACTGATGTTTTGGGGGTGTGTGAGCTCTAAAGTCACGGGGAATCTTGTGAAAATTGATGGCAAGATGAATGCCGCATGTTATCAGAAAATACTGGCAGACAATTTGCATTCTTCTGCACGAAAGCTGCGCATGGGATGCTCTTGGACTTTCCACCACGACAATGACCCTAAGCACAAGGCCAAGTTGACCCTCCAGTGGTTACAGTAAAAAAAGGTGAAGGTTCTGGACTGGCCATCACAGTCTCCTGACCTTAATATCATCGAGCCACTTTGGGGAGATCTCAAACGTGCGATTCATGCAAGATGACCAAAGACTTTGCATGACCTGGAGGCATTTTGCCAAGACGAATGGGCAGCTATACCACCTGCAAGAATTCGGGGCCTCATAGACAACTATTACAAAAGACTGCACGCTGTTATTGATGCTAAAGTCAGCAATACACAATATTTAGAACCAAGAGTATGCAGAGTTTTGAACAGGGGTCAGTTCATTTCTTTCTTTGTTGCCATGTTTTGTTTTATGATTGTGCCATTCTGTTATGACCTACAGTTGAATGTTAATCCCATAAGAAATAAAAGACATGTGTTTTGCCTGCTCACTCATTTTTTCTTTACAAATGGTGCATACAGCTCCGGAAAAAAATTTAGACCACTGCACCTTTTTCTTTCCTTTCCAAAAAAGTTGAAAAGGAAGGTTTTGAGTGAGGAACAGAAATGTTCAATTTGCTGTAGTCTCTTAATTTTAACCCTTCTGTTCCTCACTAAAAACTTTTCTTTTCAACTTTTTTGGAAAGGAAAGAAAAAGGTGCAGTGGTCCCTTAATTTTTTCCGGAGCTGTATATTACCAATTCTCCAAGGGTATGTAAACTTTTGAGCACAACTGTATTACCACTGCTTGACGAAAGTCACCTACGAAGCCGCTAATACCGAAAACATGTTGACAAATCTACACGGAAATCATCCTAGTATAGATATCCCTGGAGCAACAACACGGGAACACAAATAAACAACAAGACAACAAGTCTCCCCAATGTATTCAATCAACCCTGAGCATCAATCTGATCTGGCAAAAAAGATTACAAGAGCAATGGGTGTGTAGCAGCAGATGTGCCTGTACTCTGTGGTTTAGGGTTTCAGCACCTTCTAAGGGGCTGAAGTCACGTTAAAAATGTTTGTCCTTCCTATTTCAGCAAACTGTTAGTACCCACTCTGTATGATAATGTTGGGCTATGTTTACATATTGTGTTTTATTTTAGATTGTGCTCTCAAAAACTGATTTTCAGAGGCTTGTGACAACATGTTTTTACTCTGCATCAAAACAGTACTAAACGGCGACCTTCAAACTGCAACACATCATACCGTGGATTAGGCGTAACATTGCAGCCCTAATGGCTATGCATTATGTTTGCTTTTGTCTTTAAACAGGTGGAGTTTGGTCAGGGCCAGTGGGGACAATGGAACCAGATGTATGGAAGCCCACAGACCCAGCAGTATGGACAGCAGTACATGGCAAACGGATGGCAAGTGCCCTCATATGGAATGTCTTACGGACAGTCGTGGAATCAGCAAGGATTTGGTGTAGAGTAAGTAGGAATAAATTTATTCCAGTTACTGTGAAATGCTCTTGAAAATGCTTTTTTCAAGATTTTTTTTTCAAGTATCCAAGCTCTTCAATTTGCAGCACACCTTTGATGCAGAGTACTGTTCTATTCATCTTCAGTTATAGTAGACTGAGAAAATGTCATAAAGTTTTCTGGTGTGAATATTACACCAAATCACTGATTGCCAAAAAAGTCACTTTTTTTGCTTTTTATCAGACTGTTTTTGCTTTCAGAACTTTTTTATTTTAATACAGGTATATTTTCTCTTTTAACACAGCCAACATTAGAAAGCTCTTACAACTAGCACCCTGCAACGTTTCTCAAAAAACTGCACGTTTTCTTGTCGCAAGCGTGAACCCACGTCCAGCGTCGTTCTAATTTGGTTTGACTCCGGAGTGGGACACTAAACTATGACATCTTGTTTTTAGGGACACCATTCTGGCCACGGCAACGCAGAACATTTCAAGGTGACAAAAACCGCCCTTAGTGCTACACAGCCCGATGCCTTCGCTTGCCAAACCTGTCAATGGAGCCGTGACCCCTTTTGTTTCTCCTCTCTCCTGCAGGCAGTCACAGTCCCCAGCCTGGGTGGGAGGGTTCGGGTCTCCGGCACCGCCCCAGCCCGGTCCTGTGATGTCAAACCAGGGAAACTTCAACATGGCTGGCTACCAAACACAGTGAGCAGGCTCTCACCTATGCGCCATCAGCAACACAGCTGGAAAATATTGGACTTTTAAATTAGGATGAACATAAAGAAATTTGCATCGTAATTCTCTGGAGAGAGTGTATGTTTTTGTTAAGTGGAGAAGATCAAGAACAATAGCTTACATTGATATGAGGACGCAAATGCTATTTATAGCCAGGTAGTGAGGGGGGGGGGGTTTTGGGGCAATGTTGTGTATAAATAAAATGTCAACAGTAAGTTAAAAAGAAATGATGTGAACTGAATTTTGAAGCTTTTATATAGGGGATAACTCTGTAAAGATTTTTGTTTTAATTTACCACTTAAAGTAGTCTAAATCAGACCTTAAAGGACATTTAAATACCATTGTTTGTCACAGGACATTGCACAGGTTGATATAAAAACAAAGTTGTACATTTCTAGAACATAATGCTCTTTAAAGCTTGTTCTTACCCATCGACACCCTGATCATGCGTTTTCTAATTAAATCACTTTTTGAACCTTTGACTGAGTAAACACGTTTTCAGTCTCCTGCTTGAAGTTTAGTATTTTGGCCCAACAACGCAAGCACTTTTGGGGTTGGCATGTTTGCTTTTAATTTTCCAAATCATACAGATTAGAGTGGCATTGTGTATATTTACATTTCATTTGCTTGCTTCATTCTCTTAATTTTTGACATTGTACTAGCTGAATTTCTTGACAGGATAATTTCTGGACAGTTACTGGTATGCTATTATTTGCTTATACCTGTAAATGTCACTTAAAATGGAAAAAGGGTCATGAAGGCCAAACATGTATATAACCCCCCCCCCCCAACCTCATTTGAAATAAGGGTTTCTAAGCATGTACTCTTTAGTAACACAGGAGCTCCACAAATGTGATGCTGTATATAATGTAGATGTTTGTGTTATGCAGGGCTGACATTGAATCTATTCAGTATATTTTACAAAGAAGCCTTAATTTAAATGTCAGTTACTGCACCATGTATTATTTTACTCACTGAAACCCTGTTAGAAAGCTGAACTCTAGATTTTAGAAATGATGTTTTTACCATTTAAAGTTCTGTGCCATTTTCAGCTACTGGCAGGAGACAAGTAATGACCCGTTTCCTGGAGACTTTTTGAGGGTGAATTGCACGTTTTTTGAAAATGTATTATCTTGGTTGCTCTAAGTATTGAATGGCAGACTTGTTTTAATGACAAATAAAGTTCAGTAATTGACAACATTCCCTTTTTATTGTAAGGGAACGGTCTCAATAAAAATAATTATTGGAAGAATATAAGCTTGTCCTTTATAAGAAATTTCATTTTTAACACTACTCCGATTAAATATTACATGATACGTCTTATTCTGCATACCATGAATAAATGCAAGACTTAATTAAAGCTGCAAGCAGTATTGAGCGTGTTTCAGCATTCAGCGACTGATGACCTTAATGCAACACTTGTGTGCTGAGAGGTTCATATGCACCAGGTATTCATAGATTCTCCAGATGAAGCATGAGTGATGTTTCTTGTCCAATTGTGCCCCCATGTGCCTAATTGAGCCATAGTCCATTCGTTAGTTAGATTTATTACCCTGATTGTGTGCCAAATGTTGATCACATTGAGTGATACAGATAAAAAGAACATCTAACCATTATGGTGCCCCCTTGTGGTAAAACTGAATTTACTTGCATATGTTACATCATACTAAAGTTGTGGACATGTACATCAAATCATTTTATCATATAATCAACAGTGTCTGATTTAAATGCATGTGTTAAACCATACCCACTAGAATATTGATTGTTCAATAGCAGCCATGTTTTTATTCCTACTGTCCTGGCGTATGCATTGATGAATGACCTAGGTCCATAGATACCAAATATGAAGTCACATGAAGATCGGACATTTGCTGCTATAGAAGTAGTTTTTGAAGTGTTTTTCACATATTCAAAATGTCAGAAAGTCCATCAAGGTGGAGCTAATGGCAAATATGCTCCTTGTGAGGATATGGACATATCCACCATTTCCTTTGGTCTCTATGCCAAACAGAGTGACAGGTGTGAGAATGCTAAGTGGTCTGGTTCAACATTGCTCCCTTGTGGTCAGTTGAAAAATGGTTGCCCATGGTATGTCCGGTCAAGTTTCTGAATGTGTTCCAAGTTGGATTATAATATGATTAGTGGTTTCTCAATAATATGCTTATATGTACAAAACCATGCCCACTTGAAGTTTTTTTGGTCAATAGCGACCACAATTTTTTGACATACTGGCTCGGCTTTTACATCTTTTACAGACCTTGGTCTATAGAAACCAAGTATCAAAGGATTTGAAGATGTAACATTTGGTGCTATAGGAGTATCGTTTAAAGCGTTTTTTACAAAATCCAAAATTGCAGACTTTATGAGTTGGATAAATCCAACTCATGCACGACACCAAACGTTCTGCAACTGCTTCTGCACTGGCAGAAGGTGTTAAAACTCGTTAGTATGCCACACATCTGTTTGTTCAATGTATGTGTGGAAATTAGAATATTTCTGCTTGCGTCCCACACCCCAATCTCCCTCCAAAAACCGATCAAACAAAAAGGCCAGCCGTGCCTCCCCTAAGTCGGACCCTCTTCACCATTGGTCCCGAGAGCAAAGGGAGAGTCCGATGCCATAGTGGATGGGTGTACTTAAACAGTCCACTGAATGTTGTATACTTTAGGAAACACAAAAAACGTTGCCACAAGTTTGCATTTGGAAAAGAGGAGCAGCAATGGAAAATTGTTTGTAACTTCAGGCAATGATCAAACTCTATATCCATAGCTAAGCTCTTCTTTCTGCCACCTCTGGTCTCTTGGCTGTCTCACAACCAACAGGAGGGCCGCTCAGCCTAGTCAAAACTTGTGTTTGCCGTGCACCCAACGATGGAACTAGCATCCCCTTGGAACTAAGACAGCAAAGTCCATGCTCATTTTCAGAGAACTCATTCAGGTGCCTGCAAGGTCAATCGTTGTTAGCAAGTGAATCTGTTGCCAATAAGACAAAAACTTATTTTCAGCAGTCACAAGCTTCTTTAGGAAATGTGTGGAAGACGTTCAAACAAAATCAATTCAGATATACTGTATCGTAACAAAATATCTAAAATGAACAGTGAACCCTGGAAACTGCCCGTACTGTTGCATTCATTATCACTACAAATAATACTTAAACAATTGGTGCGGCACTACATACAGGATAAGTACATGCAAGGTCCTGAAATCCTCTTAGAATGCAAAAAGGACTTAACAACTCAGGCTTGCAACACAACAAGGACTACATACCATCTTGAATTACAATCTAGCAGAATGGTTCAAACTGATGCCTCCGTCCTAGACAAGCTCAACACATTCTATGGTCTCTGTGAACCAAGAAAACTCTTGCTGCTGTAGACTACCAGTGCTCTTGAACTCAGAGATTGACTCAAAAGAGTGAACTCTCATAAAACCACCGATGTAGAAGACATCCCAAGTTACGTCTTCAGGCTATGTGCCAGCAAGCTGTCTGGCGTTGTCCAGGTCCTGAGACAGTAAAGTATCCTCAAAACATCGACCTACATGCTTTACCATTGATATAGGCTCAATACTTTGGTTTTCGCTAGACATAACAGGACCCATGTTGTCCAAAAAGCTAAATGTTTGACTCATCCTTCCATAGAACATTATTCTGGGAGTCTGGACAAGGCTTGACATTTCTTTTTATGGCCTTGTCTCATTGCAATAACTCGTGTTGCGCTGTTCGCTCAAAGTTAGTCGTCACCAGCACACTGAGAGAAAGCTTCTCTATGGTAAACACCACAATCAATTTGCAAATGGCAGACCCACCAAAAACGAGTAGCTAGAGCAGGATGTGACAAGGCAACCCTTGCCACAATGTTCTCCCTTCCCCACAGATGCGCCAATTCTAATTTTCTATGAGAGTGTCCTCCTGACCATGGTTGGCCTGGGTTGTGGTAACAGGTGCACTGTGATGCAATGCATTAGATCACTGTGACACTCGGGAGGCCCTTAAAGCTTTATTAAACATGACATGACGATTTTAAATATATATATTCATGCTTTATTAGACAAAAACAGAGGGGAGGGTTAGATGAGAGTTTTTGCTAAAAGAGCAGTGGGCCAGTTTTGAACCCACATTGCAGAAGTACATGTGCACCAGAGTCAGCGGCTTAGACAGCTGAATCACCTTTGCCTACAAACATAAGAATTTAGAATGGGTTACATTATACATTATCATAGTGTAACCTAAAAAGTAGGGAAGTTCCAGTGGTCATAAATTGTTATGTAAGGGTTGGAGATACTGAAGGAAAAGAAATCCGACAATCTGACTTTAATAATTGCTCAATAAAAACAATTTATTGAGTAATTATTTATATACGACACGTACAATGAGAAAAAACATTTAACTGAGGCAAACTTAATATTACATATACCTATTACATAATTTAACAATATTACACATTTAAACAAAGGCACAGTAGTCAAAATATAGATACATTGTCTTAGTTGTTTCAAGGTAGAAGTACAATAATACATATTTATTAAGTGCAATGGTGAGGTGGTGGAAGTACTTATATAGAATAGAAAATTGCACATATACATTTAACTTTCATCTTGTATTCAAATTTATAAGTAAATCTTCAGAAAGACCTCAACATCAATCAAGATAAAAACATCAATAAACATACAGTCACAAAGCCCAGCACAAATGTATAGACAGTACAAGTAATACATAAACTTCCATTTGCTGCGCAATTGTATCCTTGCTCTTGATTAATAGTAACGTGCCAGTTGAAGTTGCATTTCAGTTACCTTTTTAACTAACAAAAATATGTTTATAACCTGAAATGTTTTTACATTTGTATTCATATTTTATTTAATTCCCTGGTATTTTCCTAGGTTGACTAAGGGGGGCAAATAGGGTTAACAGCCTTGCTCAAGGACTTAACAACATGTCTTACTAAGTATAGTAAATACAATACTTTATTCATGGGATATTGTTTATTTAACAGAAAAGTTGTAAAATAACTAGTGTGTCTTTAAATGGGCTTTCACATGTGGCTGTTAACCATTGGCCAGCCTTTCCCAGAAGAATTGATGGAACTCCAGGGAGCCATCTCCGCCCTTGTCCCCTTGTCCAGATGCACCAAAATATTCTCATCCATAGATGTTTCATTCTGGGATACAGTAGAGAAAGAAATTCAATACCAAAAATGCATGACAGGGAACCTGATTGAATAGAAAATGTGCTCAAGCAAAAACTTAAATGAATAATGTTCAGTAACAGAAAACCTGAAATAATACATTTGTTTTTCATAATTAATGAAAAACCCAAAAAATTGATTGAATAAAAAACATTTCCAAAGAAAGAATATTTGATTAAATCCTCAAAATGATTTAAAACACTTGACTAAACACAAGACATACTCAAAACAGCAAACATGATTTTATGCAAAATCTTTTGCATAAAATCCTTTTTCAGACAGAAAAATTGATTGAGTACCAAACATGCTCAAGGCAGAAAACATGACTGACTTTCGACCACTCCCACATTTTTGGGGGTGATGGCACTTACTTCTCCCATTGTCTTCTTCCCCTTAATTCTATTGCTTTCTTGGAGCTCCAGGTTCTCCATGACTATGTCCATCTTGGTTATTATAGCAGCTACTGAGTGTTCTAGTTGGAGAACCTGTCTGACCAGCCTTTGATGGAATAGAGGGGGGAAAAAAACGATTGTGTAAAACGTGAACTAATTCAATGGCTGTGTGGTTTCTGTATGTAGTGCTTCTGAAATGTACTGTATATCTCGTTTTATAGACTAAAGCCAGACAAATCAATGCATGGACAATATACATCTGTAGCTAGGTATGTATCAGCTGTTGATGTTGCATACGGTATGTTTGTTTTTAGGACATGTTTTTAACAAAGTGGCCATGCCGTCAAGAGAAAAAATAATCAGCTTTCAGCTCTTAGGCTGGGATTTTTTGTGTATTTGCCAATGTTTGTGCAGTGTTGTTAATCACATCCTAGGTGTTTTTTTACTTACTACTCACTATGTATTTGCATGTTTGTTGGAACTGCTTCTTAAAAAATATATTTGATTAAATTAATCCTTTTGCCCGGAAAAGGCATGCCTGAGATGGTTTTAAACAGGTTGTACTGAATATATAGTACCTAAAACAAGTCTTAGAATTAATTTGTTCTTTTGGAAAAAGAGCAACTGCCTAAATATTGCAATTGATTGGAGTCCTCAACATTTCATCCATATACTCAACACACCTTTGAAAGTCCTCCTGCTCCACCAGAGTGCAACTTGGCTTGTCATGCTCATCTACATCCACAGCTGATTTCTCTACAGAGCCATTCCCGATATTGTTTCCAAGGTGGTCAAGTTCGGCACTAAGAGCGTCCTTGAGATATGAGTAAAGACATATATGGAATTGTAATATCCTGTAAATAGCAGAGGTGTTATGTTAAATTACTGGATTAACCAAATTCACCAACCCGTTTATTCTCCAGCTCCCTCTTCATTCTTTCTTGCTCTTCTTGGTCCAGAATTTGGTTTCCGTCATGATCAAATTTGGAGAAAGCTTTAGTGATCTCATTGTCAGCGTGTCCCAACCTGTAGAGTTTACAAGTGAGGAGAGTATAGACTATAAAATTGTATTATTACTTTGATGTATTTCTACAGATTTTTCTTCTGTCTGTGAGGATGGAGTGACCTACTCTTTTAAGGTTTCTCGAAAATCTTTGAATTCGAGATCTTTCGATCCAGATTCAAGGGCTTTTTGAACATCGGATATCTTCTCTTTTTTCAGTTTTAGTTTCATAAATGTATTCATGTAGCTCTGAAACATAAAAATATATAAATGTTTATACATGCTTCATGATGGAAGATCAAATATCCATTTATTCAAACGTTAACCTATTAAAACATATATAGTACATTAAGGAACTGTACTCCTTTAATGCATTGCATATATTGTAAATTATGTTTTGAATCAGCTCCCACATTGTTATAATAAACATTACCATTCAAAAGTTTGGGGTCACTTAGAAATGTCCTTGTTTTCAAAATAAAAGCTATTTTCTGTCCATTAAAATAACATAAAATTGATCAAAAATACAGTGTAGACATTGTTAATGTTGTGAATGACTATTGTAGCTGGAAATGAGATCTTCCATTTTTTATGGAAGATCTACATAGGCATACAGAGGTGCATTATCAGCAACCATCCGTCCTGTGTTGCAATGCCACATCATGTTTGCTAATCCAAGTTTATAATTTTTAAAGGCTAATTGATCATTAGAAACCTGTTTTGCAATTATGTTAGCCCAGCTGAAAACAGTTGTGCTGGTTAAAGAAGCAATAAAACTGGACTTCTTTTGACTAGTTGAGTATCTGGAGCATCAGCATTTGTGTGTTCGACAGGCTCAAAATGGCCAGAAACAAAGAAGTTTCTCCTGAAACTCATTAGTGTACTCTTGTTCTGAGAAATTAATAAATAAAAATCAGTATTTCTTAACTTGTCAATGACTATATGTCCTATTCATTTTTCTATATTTCCTATTCAAACTTCATGTATGTTTTCATGGGAAACAAGGACATTTCTAACCCCAAACCTTTGAATGGTAGTGTATATTTTACCTTTTTGATGATATCAGTAATCTGCAGGTCACCTTTTTGGGATGACAACTCTTCTTTGACCTCAGAATATGTGTCGTTGATGATGGCAAGAAACATATTCTAGAGGGGAAACAATCCATGATAATAAGACACTGAAGTTTAGTTAACTATAAAAATCTAGCTAAATGAAGATTATTTGGTATTTTGTTGAGTTCAACCTACAAGCAACACAAAAAAGACAAAAAACACATAGGTGACAAAATAGATTGGCCCCAAGATTCTGTTTGCTTGATCAATGGCATCAAAATCGAAATCTCCAAGAATAATCCGGAACTGCGTGAAGCTACAGAGGAAAAGAAAGTAGAGTAATTGATTAATATTTTTACACAAATTCTTAAACACAGGCCAATTCCTTGCTGTCTTGATATTAGAAAAGATGTCTTTTAGAATGGATGGACTCTGGACTTACATGCATTTGACAAAGGTGCTGAACAATTGCACCTGGGTTCCAAAGAGCAGGTAGCCGAGCTGAGCGTAGGCAAAAAATACAATGAAGAACATAATTGCGAAGCCCATTATGTCTTTGGCACAGCGACCCAGAGTGGAGGACAGCTGAGTCATAGTCTTATTGAAACTGATGTACTTGAAAATCTGCAGAGGCAAAAACAAGCATAGTCAAGGATTGAGGGCACTGTCAGCAAAAAAAAACATGACGCAATGAAGTATTTATACATTCAAAGAAAGAAGTATTCTACCTTGATCCAGGCGAAGAACAAGTTTACCGCATTCATGTTGTTGTATTGTGTTTGCCAGAATGCAAGAAATCCAAAATCTGCATAAATGTGAGGTTGTTCTAAAAGTTTGTCTAGTAAATTGTCCACCTTAATGGTGCGAAAAACATTGAAGATGATTGCAACAACTGCAAGCTGTGGAAAAAAAAAAGTTTTTATTTTTACTTATTAATCAGCTTCCATCCTCCTCCTCCTCCTTTTTCATCTATTTTCTAATTTTTCTACTTCAATATGACCCTGTTTTTTTTTCTCCCCTCTGAATTTTGTGAATCAAATTCATATTTATAACCATGCCCAATCATACCTGGCAGGCTCACAATAGTTGAGTTCCATCTCACCAAGTCATTTTGCTTTGTATCACACTGCCTGCTCAACCAGAAACTACTTTCCAGCACCTACGTGCTTTCTGGAGCACACATTCTCTGGCCAAAACTACAATTTAGCTTGCAGGTATCCAATCTACCACAGGGAGTCACTAGAGCCCAACAAGGTATGCCACTAACCCAAACATTGTTTTTCCCATTTGCACAGGCATTGTTTTTCCCATTCCCAAGTCCCACAGGCATTTTTGCATGCTCTTTAACTTTGTAGGGCACCAGCCACCTTTGGTTGATATGGACCTGAAGTAACTATTATATTAGAGACTGATGAGATCTAATACTGAGAACTTGATTGAGATTTATGATTGAGCCGGTCCTCTCACCAGTATGACAACCACATCCAGAGTGTTCCAGATGCTGCTGAAGTAGGAGAACCCATGGATTCGGAGTTCAAGTGTCTCTTCTACAATGTAGTAGAGGATGAACAGGCAGAAGACCGACTCACAGCCCATGATAAAGTAGTCCCAGGTGGAGATGTAACGGATCAGCTTTACCGTTCTTATCTGATAGGAGGATATCGCTCCACCAGTGGCTGGAAATTCAACCAATAATCTGCAGAAAAGACAGTAACTTTTAAACACTTGTCGTTTGTTAATATATTTTTTATAATTATGCTGTGTGGTCCCATCTGTAGTTTTAATTTCATCATATTTTGCAGCATCCTACTAATCTGTCAAGCTGTGCAAAAGTAAAACCAAATCAAAAGATTAATTTGTATTATCGTCATAGGTACTTTCTTGTCTATAGGAATTGTAAAGGTTTAAACAAATGCATTTATTGTGTATGAAAAAAGTTAAACGTTAAGTCAGTATCCTCACAAGGTGGGGTATTAAAAAGGTATTGACAACGGAGTAAATACAAAGTTTTACTCATGCTTTTACTTGGTAAACAAAATCATATTCTGTGAGCAGTTATACTGAGATGTCAGTGGTTCCCATCCAAGGACTGTCTGACCCCTGACTCATGAGACCATAAGCTTCACTTGTGGAATGATGGGACAAAATTCAGTGGGTGGTACAGTAACCAAAACGGGTTTCAAACTGCTGGTTTGGAGTATAGAGCCCTTATATGTCTTGAGGGAGTCAACAGTGGTCTGTTTCACTGTGTGGAGCGGGCCGTTCTACCTACGTGATGACGCAGAACAGATTGATGTTGGCGTTGTAAGTGGAGAAGTCGATGAACACGGCCCTGGTGCCACGGTCCAACCAAAGGTTGTTCATCAACTCGGCCAAGACCGCAGCACTTTGCTCCTTGGTTTTGTTCAGGTCCTGGTAGTACCCTCCGCCGCTGTAGGTGGCAAGCAGACCCCAATATGAAGAGCCTTTCATCTCTTTCTCAGTGTGGTATTGCCACCTGCGGACATGGAGGACATAAGGGGTTTTACCATTAGCTGTTTTGATCTAGAGACAGTTCAGTATGTTCTTATTAATGTCTATTTAATTTAAACTGTAAGTGGTCTGAATGGATGGATTCAAACCACTATGCTGACCTAGGGGTGGACTAGGCCACATCAGGACCAACAAATGTTTAGAAGAACACTTGACTCACGCAGTTCCATTGATGAGGCCAAAGTTATTCCCATCCTCCTTTTTCTCATTGTAGACATCATAGCATCCATAGATCTCGTTGCGGAAATCCTTTGCGACATTACAGGAGTTGTTCACCACTTTGATTTGTCTTATCCTGGGAACCCCTAGCAACATGTTCTCATAATAGATGAAGGACTGGTCCCCATTATTCAGAGACTGGTTGTTGTACCATTTGGTCCAATAGAGGCCGTCCAGCAGAGGACCCTGGGCAAACTGTTCAAAGAAGAGGCAGGTAGGCTAGGCAACAACATAAACAAGTAGAGTCATTTGTGCAACCATTTTGTTACCAATCCATTTCCTTGCATTTAGCATTATTTTCCATCTAATGATGTCATAACGTCAGTCCTATTTAGTTCAGTATGCATGTGACATAAGACCGGAGAGAGTACTTACGGTCCAGAAGTCATCCATGCTGCCTATGGACTGAAACTGGACCCCACTGGGGCTGGGCGTGTTCACAAACAGGTCTGTCATGACTGTGGTGTAATAGTAGGCATTGGAGCTGGTCATGCCATATGTCACTGAAAGACAACACATAGCCGCATTGTCATGTCCAGCCGTTCATTGGTAATACCACGCTTTGCCCAGGGCTCAGTAGGACCATGTTATTCTTTCAAAAGCCCAGGATAAGGAAAGTCTGAAATAAACACGGGTGCCATAGACGCTCATTCAATATTTGTTATTTAGCGACGGTCTCGTCACAGAAATCAAAGGGGCCCGGAATAGGGCAGGTAATTTGTTTGAAGAGAGAGCAAACTATGACGAAGCAAATAGCCTCGTCAAACAATGCATTTTTTACACAGACAAAGCAACAATGGCTTAGGAGCTGTGCTCTTATCAGTAAAAGGCAGGAGAGCACTGATCGTGTTCCTTTAGTAACATCCAGCTGGACAAAGCCTTCCAGCCAGAGAAGGGTCTTTTATTATAGGGCAATAAAACTGATAGAAACTTGTGATGATTAATCAATGCATTACACAGATTTTATGCTTGTCACAGCAAAGAAATCATTTAGAAACTGATTACACAGACAAGACATTTATTTGGTTTACTTGTTTTCTAGTAATCTACGGCATTACTAGATTAATATGCAAGACATGAAGCAAACTTTTGCTTATCTAGAAATGGTATACATTTACACGACACATGTACATACTTAATATACTCTGATGAAGATTTCTAGTCGAAACACATTTTATTGTATGTGGGCCAGGAATAAACCAAATGAAATGTAAGTGTTCTGATTGTTGTCTTATCTTTGGGGTATGCTACCTGTTGGTCTCTTTTGAGTTATTATAATAATGTCAACTCTGTTACAGTCAACACAATCGCATTGCCACTTTTTATAGTCATGTAAAGTCAAATATTGTATTATTGTGATATGAATTTTTTTTAGCAAATTACACCAGCCTAAAGGCACTCTATGTCTTATGGAATACAATTAACCACTGAACAAAACTGACTGTTCCTGAATTGTACCTAAACAGTAGTTTAGTAAAGGAATCAACTTTTCTAGTCACGATAATGAAGGAATACACAAATGTATGTCTTTTACATTTACAATTTAGTAATTTTTTTGCATATGCCTTAATAATCACTAAATAAGCATCAACATGAACAAATGCAGACATGTTGTATGTTGTGTGGATATACTCACGTAGACAGAGATCCACCAGGAACACAATATAAACCAGTAACTCCCTCAGTGTAGTCTTAATGAACAGTTCCTGGTTGTCAGATGTATTCTCAGTCATCGTGGTGCCCCACAGTCCTACACAAAGACCGTTCCATCATTTAAATTCAAATGCCATATAATGTTTAAGCACAGGTGAAACATTGCAAATGAAGCGCCAAAACGACAACATACTCGTATCCTAATCGATTCCTACCTTTAAAAAACGAGCAGCATCTGCTATGTTTTTTTTGGGCGCTTGTGTCCTCGGTTGGGAAAGGGCTCAGCGTGGCGAGTTTGCACATGCCGTCGAAGGAGCCTGGGGGGTAAATGGTCTGGGGGTTGTAGACGGTGCTGACGGCCCGGGGTAGGGTCAGAGGGGAGCCACAGTACCCCTGGTTCACCCAAGAGCCCTTCCCCAGGCTATCCAACTCACATTCCACCTCCCCACTGAGGTGACTCTCAGACCGGTTGTTAAAGCGTTGCATTGGTGCCTGGTTGGGATCCCTTGGCTGCACTCGGATATGGGAAATTACTACTGTGAGGATGAGATGTTAGTGTGGAAAGACTTGTTCAGCAACCTTCCATCAGCTGCTGGTCAGATCACTTTAAAGAGGGTTAATGACAAAAGCCTTTAAAGAGGGAGGAGCTGTTCTTTTGTTGTTCACCATTTTACATTGTGACACACCATTTAAAAGACAATATATGCAGAAGCTGTATATTTCCAGAACTGTGTTGCTTGCTCTTGTAAGTTTTTTGCAGCATTATCAAATTGAATGTTGAACATATTGGGGGAGAATTCTTTTTGGAGATAAAATAAATTTTATATTATACCACTTGTTCGTTCCCAACTAAGTTTTTTAAAGTCAGAACCTGTTGACCAGTAATTACGAATTAGAGACCTGCTGAACAGATTCATTGACCACATGTCAATGACTCTCCAGATATTCCACTGCCAGCTGATGACTGCGTGTGGTAGAACTATTCAGAATATAGCTTGAGTGTGCCTCAGATCTTAAGTCCAAAAACACATAATTTAATTAGGCAAGGCCATCTCATTAGCATATGCATTTTTGACTCTTTCAAGCATTCATTTTTGACAAGCCAACTGTCAAAAAGCATATTAAGTATGCAAACAACCCACAAAGCTTCCGAATTACCATGGCCATCTGTGTAATTCACCTCATCACACGTACACGCACTAATTACTAGATAGCTAAGTGTATGTTGATTGCGGTTGAAGGCACTTATACTGTAGGGTACAATTTAATTGAGATTAACTAATAAATGAAATCAAGCCATGTTCACTCTAGCTTGGCTAATTTATAATGACAACCTCCTCTGAAGACAGTTTGTAGCAGCAAATACGTAAGTCATATTTACAAATTAATTAATTCACTGAGATTGAATCAAATTATTTAGGATGGACATACATTTATGTGCATACTATCAGAGTGGGCAACTTGTTTTTTTATGTTTTAATTTTTTTTTTACCATGGAGCACGTTCTGTGATATTTTCCCATAATAGTAACTGGAATGGTAATAATAACTGATTAGTATTCCATAGCAGAGTGTGACATTACTTTTCTAAACATAATCGTAAGATACGCAGCTAATCTCATGACAGCCAAAACCTAAAACACTTAGTTATATCGACACACCAGTAGCCAATGATGACTTATTTGAAAAGGCTTTGGCTTAAAACTATGATGAACAAATGTACAGACTGTAATGAACATTACTATATGAAGATTATGGTGGCAGTTGTTAAATTGATTCAGCATTAAATGTCTTCCTATCACAACATACTTGGACCTCGAGTCTAGTCCTTGGGGCTTACGCTTCAGTGGCCATGAACAGGGGTATTAGGTACAGCCATCGCCCAACAAAGGAGTTTAATTTCTCTTCCTTGGCTGAGGCTTGTGGCAGAGTCTGGCGCACAGGCATACCCAATCAGATGTAGCTTGAGGCAACATTTTAAAATGTAGAATTGTCACTTTTCCATCCCTTAATCCTTGGGATTCAAACGGATGCAGGCTTGTTTTGGTCATATGTCTGTTCCAGCAGTACCTCTGTGTCGTTGCGTTAAAGCCTCCAATGCTTTTTTGATTTGTAAATTCCCATGGAGCTGATTTATGTGATTTAGTTGGTTAGAAGCACTGTTCAGGCTTACATCACCTATTTATTCTTTTTAGAAATTATTGACCAGGCATTTGTCAGAAATAATGCACTTAGCCCAATCTCAAGTTAAAATGATTTAACTGTTTTGCATAGCACGACCTTAATTAAAAAAGGAAATGTTGCCTGACTGAGAACTTGACTGATGATGATGATGACTGATGGATTTGATTTTGGGTCATGTCTGTACTTGACATGAAGCTCCAACCTATTCTCCCAGGTTCTGGGTCTGAAAACAAGGCTCTTATGTTTGTTTATGTTTTTGTCGACCATTGACGTATTCCTGTCTTATCTCTGAGGACAGGAGGTCCGAACAATAAAAGAGCACATTGATCAGTGTGATGCAGGACCAGACTGACCCACCATCACTCTCACTTAAAGCTGACACTTCAATAAAACAGAAATGTTATATTTTTAGGTGCCCTTAAACCCCCTGTTTTCAGAGATAGAGCATGGATGGAATAAGACAGAAAAGATTTACTGAATATGGATGGATGTGGTTAATGGTTGTATTGGTTACTGGTTATACGTTGCCACTTCTTTTTGTCCTTATTACAAACAAATCTATTATGGTTAATTACAAAAAAGTGATTGTAATTTGATGATAGATGAATCATGGCTCAGTTTAAAGGAAATTTACTATCATCTGTAGTACTAGTCATTCTGCAAACATTAAGGGAGGAAATGGATGACAACCAAAACCTGCTGAATTCAATTGATGTCAATTGGTCTTTGAGAGAATCAAATGTTAGCAAGTATAGAATAATAAAACTTGACAACTTACAAGGAAATGTGTTAAAATAGTTGGCAACCTTTATTTTACAAAAACGTTTCTTAAACAAAATGTAATCACTTAGAAACACTGAAGTGCACAGTAACATTTACAATTTCCAAAATGTCTAGCTAATTGCTAGAGAACATTATGTTAACTAGACTCAATGACAAAATATCTTACATTTACAAAAATAGATTTCAAACGGTATTCAATTGTCTAATATCTTAAAATGCCACTGTTTGTCTACACAATAACAATAAGGGCAAATCAATAAAATTTTACTATACCGATCATCATCCATTTGAAATTGCACAATATAATGCAAGGGCCTCATCTGGCAGATTTGATACAAAGCAATACAATACATCAGTGTTTACCAGGGAACAAAGTCTTTCTAAAATCAATTGCAGTACAATCCACTGCAATGCAGTTATAACAACTGCCAGTTGCTTTGCTTGGAACAATTTGAAATGTAATTTCTCATTTGTAAATGTATGTAAATAAACATTTGTCATGTCATTAAATATGAACCAACATCAATAAATAGATACATGATAAAAATATAAAAAAATAATAATAGAAATGTATTTACTGGCTCTTGGGTTAGAGCAAATGCCTGAATTCTAAAAACAAGCACAGATTGTCAGTCACCTCAAACAGCATGACTAGTTTAGAACTTTTCCAATCCGTTTAGGTCGGAACTTGGAGGCCATCACACTGGTACAGAAATGACGAATGCATGTACTCCTGTTGATCCGGAGAACCATACCCAATAGTACTGAAACACTGATAGTTCTCAGGCTGCGCACAGTCAAATTGCAGGTCCAGCCACTGCCTGCTTGGGGCGTTACACCTCTGGGCATCTGTCAGGATCCGGTTGAGGGCCATGATGTAGCTGAGGGCCATCTGCAGGGTCTCATATTTGGACAGTTGTTTATCCTGTCCCCACTGTGGAACCACTTTACGCAGTCGGTCAAAGGCTGTGTTCAGTCCCTGCATCCTCTTCCTCTCACGGGCATTGGCTGCCATCCTCCGCCGTGTAGAACCCTCCGGAGAACCAGTCTTGGAATCCAGACTCTCAGATTCTGACCCCGAGTCAGATCCGGTGAAACTGGGCCGGCGGGACACCATGGTTTAGGTCACAAAAAGAAGACGATTTAGCTCACAGGAACTTCCTCTGGTTTATGTCGCGAGTATGTTTCCAGTATCAGCGGAACTTTGGGAATGGAGACTCAATCTAGTCAAATAGTGGGTTCTCCTCCCGGCATTAGAATTTCAACCACAAGACTATCTGAAGACGTTGTCAGATTGCAATATGTAACCAAATGGTCTGATGTCGTTGTAGCTGTCTGAATTCCTAAATAATCTATATGTGAAGTGAACAATTTGAAATTCAGATTTTTGGTCTCCTCTGCAAAGGCTAAGCAGCAAAATAGCTTCTGTGTCTCTGGTCTTGGGGAGACTGAGGAACAAGCTTTTTATATTACTATATGAGGAGATGAACAGGTGGCAGCAGGTGGGGTCCAATCTATCCCCCCTCCTCCCCCCATCCATCCCCAATATTGGTCCTTCCATCCTTAAAATTGCTTGCTGGGATAGACTCCCATGCAGACAAACACACACTCCCAACTCTCTCTCTCTCTCTCTCTCACACACACACACACACACACACACACACACACACACACACACACACACACACACTCAGACACACACACACACAAACACACACACACACTTACAAAAAGCACAAACAAAACCTTAATGAAATTCCAATTAAGTTGGCCTGTTCAATTTGGTGATGGCTTCACTTGGAGCCATGATGGCTTCCCTCACAGCCATGTGTTGCAAAAACAAAAATCTACCATCTGGCAATGGAACTTATAGAGTAGATGATGCTGTTTGTATTCTTATTTCTGTAAAGTTAGTAACAAATGAAAGGAACATTGGCAAGTGACAATTTGAAGGCTTCTGTTCAAGTGAAATTAGGAAATCAATATATATGAATAATTCTAATGCACAATTGCAAAAGGAACAAAAGATGTCTAATGCAAAACAGGTGAACTCTTAATTTGATGTGAATATATGAGATTGGTTATAGTATAGATAATTAGGACTTGACTTTAAAATACTATTTTTCTGATTCTGATTTAAAAGTTCATTATAATTGATGAATATGGTTTTTATTATTTTTTATTATTCACATGAATTTATTGACTATGAATTACATTGTATAAGTAAATATATAACAATTTTGGATAATATCTTAGTTTAAAAAGAAAAAAATGTCAACTGCATTGTACTACTGAAAGAGTACCACCTATGTTTTTGCTCATCATAGGATTCCTTGTCTCCAAAGGATAATACTGGTAATCTCTGATAACCTGAGTCAGATTAGCCCCTGGGAAATAAGTGTAAGTGTGGCCACTAACCTCAGGGATTTAAAAAGTCTTCTGAGTGACTTCCACACTTCCAACACCCTGTGGAGCTGTTCTTTTCATTGGCTGGGATTAGCAAAATTAAATGCACAAACTAAATTGACACCAAATACATTTTAGGTCTTGTAAAACTTTAAATTTGATATTTAATTTAGCTTTGGGATTGGGATTTACATGACTAAACACTGATGAATAATATGTTAATGCTATTGTTTATTAGAACTTACTAAAAGACATTGTTCCAATGTTTGGTGGCTATTGCAGGTCTGTAAGCCTGTTTACCAATGCTTTGTTCTTAATCAAGCACAGTATGTGGTATACATTAGTATCCTGAAACACACTGGGGACCATGTGTGAAATAAATAATTGATCTGTCTAGTGGTCCGAGGAAATGAGACAGTCAAAAATGTGTTTGACTGTCTGTCTTTTCCATCTGGTGCAAATTATTCCAGCAAGTGTTAAATTCAAGCAGGTCAACAACCAATCCCCTCCTTTCCAAATGTAAAAACTTTATACTAGCCCACACAGGAAATACAACATAGGCTGATAAAATGTTAGACAATTTTATTTCAGAATGACATTAATAGATTTGTATAACATCTGCATAAAATAACAGAAATAATGATTTTGGCGAACCAGCTTTCTTGTTGTCTTCACTTCTTGAAATATAAGAATGCCACACAGACATTTTTATGTGTGGAACTCAAGTGATAATACTTTAGAAAAATAAAACAGAGTGAAGAAGCTCAGTGTATTATGAATCTTTAATGATTGTAGATGGCCAATATGTTGTCTCGCCTGCTTGATATTGGGTCATGGACACAAGCTCATGCTGTCTGGTCATTTTGGGGATGGACTGGTTTGCTGTGCAATTAGGCATATAATCCCTTCTACCAGTTTGGTTAATTGATTACAGATTGATGTAGTCAGCCAGCTGCTGCTCGTCTTGTTTGCGGACGAGGTCTCAGATGGTCTCCGATATTGCCATGTCTTCCAGCCTTGTTCTTCCCCTCGCTTATATAATTGGCTTGTCTGACGATGGTTGGTGGGTACTGCCTACTACCCCTTCTGTCAAAAGCCATATGTCACAGAACAAGGAGTGACCCCTCTGTTCTGATGGTGCCAAAGATCTTACACAATCCAAATATGTGTAGAAGTACTTGGAGATTAGGATTTAAGGCTTAAGAATAGGGAAAGTGTTACATTGTCAGTATTAGGGGCCTATAGTATGTTTGGCCTGTTTTGCCTAAACAAGACAAAAGCTCTACAGTATATGCAACAAACTTGGTACAAAAATGTTGGCTTACATGTTGTTATTAGTCTAGTACAACTAAGACTAAGACAAGATACCTCACAAGATTAGACAGATCTGAACAGTGAAACTAAACTATTATCATCCATCTTTAGAACTAACTAAACTATCCAACTTTAGAAAACCAATGACAGGTGACACCTCTGATCGGTGTTCATCTAAAATAAATATTATTTTAATAATTTATTTTAATAAAAGTGCTGAATTTTTCCATGGGGTCATGCTGTCCACCACCATCTAGGTTCAAGCCTAGACTGTGCAGCTGGCTGAGGTGTGGCTTTTGCTCCATGGGTCAAAGCGTGTTGGCCAAGCATTGCCCAGTTTCAGGGATGGTATCCTAGGCAGGCCCTTGACTCATTGCGCATTAGCAACTCCCTCAGGCAGATTGGATGCCTGCAAGGTATGGGGGGCCTCGGTAAGGACCAATGATGCACAGTATAAAAAAAGACAGATATTAATTCAAATTATACAAGATAATTCAAGACAAACCATTACAACAGAATTGTGAAATCTGGAGACTCAAACTTATTGTTGAGCAAAGGCTTCTGTTGCAGCTGGTTGCCTTAAAATGATATTTTGAATGAACCCACTGAGATACATAGCTACTTTTTTCTCTCCACATTGCATGTAAGCTCCAGGTATAAGCAATGTGTGTTCTACACCTGCCTAAAAATGTGGGCACAATCAGAATGTTGACAAGATCAGAACAATAGACACATGTTAGCATCAGGTGTAAACAGGGTTTCTGTCTGGAGTTTCCCATCATACCCATTGCATTACAGACATAGCAGTAAAATAGTTAAAAGTCAGGGTTCCATCAATGAGTGTTTTTATCTGGCACCTACACTGGGACGGGACAATATACAATACTACAAAACATCAGTATCAGAGTCTAAGAATCTACTAGATTTAGATGCCAGGTATAGTGATTAACAGACAGGTGATTAAAATCTGCAATCCACTGGCTGGTTATATGTAATATATACAAACACTTTTATGACTTTTTGGACCTGAGTAAATGTTTTACCTCAGATGCAAAGGCATTTAATCTGTTTCACACATTAAGGGAGGAGCAGAGGCCATTCCATGTTTTGCTGGTGGACCATGTTTAGGTTGCTGTAGTGATGGAGGTTTGTTTGACTGCTATTTCGCTATGAGCAACCGTTGATTAAAGCAGAGATAGGGATGGTGCTTTCTATTTTGAAAGCCAAACAGATGTCTGAGAACTGAATGAAGTTATGGAAACTGAATTCATACAGTTTTTACAAATAAACACTAACTCCTGCCTGTTGGGCCCTATCGGGGTTACCCTCGGATTGGGCCACAGTGTCACTGGACCCCCTGTCTCAGCCCCTAAGTGTTACGCTGCTATATTATTGTGCCGTGGGTGTTGGGTCAGTTTTCCTTTTCCTTTGTAAATCTAAGGAATGCTCTCTTTAAATTTTCCTTGTGTCCTACCCCGTTTAAACTTAGAAGGACATGAGCCCTTTGACCACACCTCAGGACTATGAGGCCTGTTCAAAGTCCTCCTGATTGTGTTGCAGATCAAGTAGATGATGATACCTGACAATTTCAGTTGCCACTCCGCTGACCATCCCCTCCCCTGATTGTCCTTGTCCATCTGCTCATGCAATTTGTACTCTCAAAATGTTCGCCTGGCACAGCCAGAAGAGGACTGGCCACCCCTCAAAGCTGGGTTCCTCTCTAGGTTACTTTATAAGTTTTGACCCTTCTAGAGAGTTTTTCCTAACCACTGTGCATCAACCCTGTTGTTGCTTGCTCTTTGAGGTTTCAGGCTGGGTGTTTTGTAAAAGCACTTTGTGACAACTGCTGATGTAAAAGGGGCTTTATAAAATTAATTTGATTGATTGACTACCAAAATAAATTGATTTAGATCAACTTTCAGATATCAAAGACACCCCCCCCCAAACTTGCTTAAAATTGTGTTTGGCAGGCAAGAACATGGTCTTATCCTAATTTGTCTTTGTAGTTGCAATAGGAGCACATTATAAATATTATTTAGAATATGAAATAAACATTTCAGGGCAATGACGGCTGAATTATTATCCTTACACTTTAGAGAACAGTAGTCGAATAAGAAATGGGAGATATGACCGATTATGCCAACGATTTGTTTATAGTAATTCACTTGAAACAAATAGCCAACCGAAAACTGCAGACAGTGCCTTCCCACGCGATCAACCTGCCTTAAAAATCGAATGAAACCGCGATCAATCCGCCTTAAAAAATCTAAAGAAACGCAGCCTAACGTGGTCATCGATTACTGCCTTGATGTACACAATTAAATTAAAGCTTTTTGCTACGAAGGTCAGTGAAATATATAGGCTAAACTGTCCTCTCAACAAGGAAACAAGTCCTAGCAATGAGAATCGAGAGAGTGCGCGATCACGCGAAGGGGGGGGGGGGGTTTCGGCAGGGGGGATGGTTTCGGCACAACACCTGACCGCGTAAGCGGAGCCGGCCTAGAAGAGCGAATGTGAGGGAACAACTGAACGAGCGACCGACTTAGCGCAGTGGTTAGAGACGCGGGCTGGAGAACAACCGGTCCCGCGTTCGACTCCCGTAACATACAAAACGTATTATACATGAGGTTCAGGACAGACAAAACTTCGCTGGCATTACCATTATGTAGCAACGTAATAGGAAGCCTGAAATAAAACACTTCTGGTGGATATTGGGATTTGTACAGGAAAGACAAACACTTCGCTGCCAACACGATTCTCTCGTTTTTTCACTTGACAAAAAAGTCCGTTATCGTCACCTATATTGATAGATACTGTATCAATGTCATTCACGAATGGCAAATTAGCTGTTCAAACGGCCAGTGGCAAAAGAGGATTTGTTCAGGATAGACAAAAACTTCGCTCGCTACAACCTTCAGTAGTTACGCGAAGCCTAAAATGAAACTGTTTACTGTAGTGATGGCCAAACGAGTCTTCATTAGCGTTATTTTAGCAGCAGGATATTATGCTGGCAGCACTTTTCATTATCACAATAAAAGCCATCATTGAAATTTATAAGGCCATATTGTTAACAATCTAGCATGTAAAAAAAGAACAGACAAGAACAACATTGGAACGGACATTAAACATAAAATGACAGACTAGATTGGCAGACTAGATTGTTAACTATATCGCCTTATATAGTTCAATGTTGGCTTTTATTTTGAAAAAGAAAATCTGAGTTAGCGCTGCTAGCATTATATCCTGCTGCTAGAAGAACGGCCATCACTAGTTTACTGTTATATTGCAACTATTTCTGGTGGATTTTCGAATTATGTTTTAGGATTTCTTCAGTATAGTCAAACACTTCGCTGGCTACATGATTCTCTCGTCTTTTCACTTGACGAAAAAGTCCGTTATCGTCACCTATATTGATACAGTAGTTATTGTATCAATGTCATTCACAAATGGCTAATAAGCTGTTAAAACGGCCAGTGGCAAAAGCCATACAGTTAATAGATGCTATTTGTGGTGGAGATAAACTTAATAAGAAACTTTACTAAGTTTAACACAATGCTCAATTGCGTCTAGCGACATATTACTGGCTAATAAGCTTTTAAAATGGCCAATGGCAAGAGTCATACCGTTTATAGATACTATTTGTGGTGGAGGTAAACTTAATAAGAGACGTTATTCAGTTTAACACAATGGTTAATGGTGTCTAACGAAATATTCGAACTTGAGGTGATGTTAATGCATGACGCAATTATTTAATGTCAAGAGGCTACACTGAGACATTTGCGCATCTTGGCCGCCTCCGCTTAAGCGGTCCGATAAAAACTATATATTTTCATAATTATTCGCTATGTCCACAACATATAATAAATTTTCCGGTTCTCTCCTGTGTGCAAATGATACAATAGCAGAATCTGAGTGTATACTGCAGACAAGATCAGGATAAAGGACACGTAAGAACCTGGTGTGAAGTGGGATTACAGGGAGTTCTGGTGACAAAAATTAACAAATTAATTATAGATTAAAAACCATGTACAGGATATTAATAATGGATGTTTACTTTTTGTTTGATAATTGTATTATCAATAATAAGAATAATATATATATATTTTTTTTCAGCACAGCTCAGTCCTACAACATATATTTAAATTCCAAAAGTATTTCAAAAAATGATCATATTCAAATGAATATAGGATGAATAAAAGCAACTCGTATACAGGACTACAACAACCATGTACCAAACCCCATAGCATCTTCACTTATCAGACAGGCAGCAGCTGGTTAGATGAGGCAGGAGGCTGTAATTAGGTCAAGTAAGGTGAATGTAATTTCATGCCTATTTGAACTTTTTTCTTGTCTAATTGGTCTGATAACCAATGCTTACTTGGTTTAACTTAGCATTGTCATTTGAAATGACTGTAGCCCTATGAAGAAAAAAGTAGTATACAAGTAAATAACAATATAAAAAGCCTTTAAAAAGGTTGACAATAAGATAAAGGGCAAACTGTGGAGAATGATATCTAATTGCATTGCATTATTGTAATATAAAATATAAGGTAAATATTAACTATGTGGTGATAAACATTTCAAAAAAGTATACTATTCATAAAAATGGGTAAATGTATTCAGCTATTGCCATACAAATGATCTACAGATGGTTGTGCCATAAAAAAAATCTTAAGAGGCTGCTTGGTAAGGTTAAATTTAGGGTTAGGTTTAAAATATGGATTAGGGAAAAAGCTAACATTATGGTTAGTGTTAAGTTGAAGTTTATGGTAAGTGGATAGTGTAAAAGTTCTGTTTACAATTTGTCTATTTTAGATACAAAATACAAATAGTGTTACTTTTTAAGGACTTGTGCATCAATGTAGATCATTTTTCTACAGACTCTGGGGAGACTTTTTCCCTTTAAAAATACAACAACCTACAGTTTATATCCATTAATTACAATTATGTATTGATAATTTACATGACACGTGTACAAAAATATACATTTGATTGAATAAATATAACTTTATTTTCAGGGGGTGGGGACTATTTTACATGGTGCAACTTTACATTAATTGAACGTGTGCTAAAACACTTCATCAGTTTTTCAGTGATTAGCTAGAAGTGTGTATACATTGCCAACAAATCAAAACATAACTTATCCCACACATACATGTCATTCTCAGTCGACTTTCCTAAAGCACACGTACCTACCAAGTTTCCCACAGCAATGGAAAAACAACAGTACATTTTTCAAAGTACAACTATAGTGCTATATTGCATAAATTGCTGTCACAATTTAGTTTCTTGATCTTAAATCCAGTTAACTACCTAAAAACAGCTGAAATAGCGGCACACAATTCCTCACCTTAAAAAGACACTTCTGTAAAGGAAACATCATGATATTGTTTGAAATTAAAAGTATGAATAAGGTTTCTGGTGCTGTTTAAAGTGGTTCCCCAACTTTTGCAGTCACTTTATCAACATCTTAATTTTGCTACTTTACCCCTTAAGAACTCCCTTAGATGCATTTTACAAGGAAGCCTATGGTCTCATGATTCTTCTCAAGTACCAGTCCAACTATCCCTGGTTGGAAACCACCATTGTAAGCCAAACTATCCCTTTATGAGGCAGTGAGAAGAAACAGAGCCGTTGTTCACAAGAAATAACAATTCCAATCCGGCGGTGCAATTTCATTTGAGACTGGGTTGTAAATAGGAGTGCATTTATTTAGCATGTCAGTTACTAAACTTTGGTCAAATAATAGCTTCTTTATGAAAACCACATTGTTGAAAACCACATTTTGCACTTGCAAAATGTTCTTGCAGTAAGTTAATGTCAGTTTGATTACAGTAGTTCACTTGCTATTCCATCTGCTATACGTATGCACTCACAACACAAAATAAACATGGTGCAAAGGTATACATTTACATATCAAGTTTCCTTGTGAAATATTCTATGTTAACTACAAATCAAGAAAAATGTATTATGTCAAATCAATTTTAGATATCAAATTGTAGAGACAATAATATAATTTGCAATATATACAGTGGAGTCCCTAAGTATTTGGACAGAGACAAAAGTTTAGTTGTTTTGGTTCTGTACTCCCACACATTGGATTTGAAATGAAACAATAACTAAGGGGTTTTATTTACAGACTGTAAGCTTAAATTTGAGGGGTTTTACATCTATAAATTGTGAACTGTGTAGCAATTACACCCCCTTTTACACATCGTAGCCCACCCCCCCTGTTTTAGGGGACCAGAAGGAATTGGAGAAATTAAAATAATCTTAAATAAAGCCTCATATAAAGTGCTGGGTTGCAAATCCTTTGCATTTGATGACTGCCTGAAGACGCTGGGTATCTTCCCTGGTGATGCTCTGCCAGGCATGTACTGCAGCCATCAATTGGATTCCGATTGGTTGATTCATTTGGCCAGTCGACAACATTCCACTCCAGTCAAGAACACACCCTAAAAATTAAAGCTATCAGTCTACACTACAACCCTTATGTCGTTGTTTCATTTCAAATCCAAAGAGCTGCAGTACAGAGCCAACACAACTGTTCAAAAACTTATGGACTGCACAGTAAGTGTATTTTTCACTTTGTCTTTCTTTTTGCTCTATATTAAATGTTGGGTTATTCATAAACAACCAATCAACTACAGCTCCGGAAAAAATTAAGAGACCACTGCACCTTTTTCTTTCCTCTCCAAAAAGTTGAAAAGGAAAGTTTTGAGTGAGGAAGAGAAGTGTTCAATTTGCAGTGGTCTCTTAATTTTAAACCTTCTGTTCCTCACTCAAAACCTTCCTTTTCGACTTTTTTGGAAAGGAAAGAAAAAGGTGCAGTGGTCTCTTAATTTTTTCCAGAGCTGTATATTTTCTATGAACATTAAAATAAACAAATCTTTATTTGACACAAATATATAAGTTTGCAATAAAAACTAAATCATACACAAGCAAATACATAACAAAACAAAAAAATGCTAAAGATTAGGAGGAAGTTGAAATGTTTGATTATGATCACTATCAAAATAGATCAACGTTCTCAATATCAAACTAATAAAAAGTAGAAAATATTTTACTATAACAAAATCGTATTAATTAAAAGATGACTGCTGAATCAATGGCTTATGTACTAAGACTTTGCAAGATTTTCTGATTTGTGTTAAGAGGCTTTAAATGATATAATTCAATATGAATGGCAGAAAGCACAGCAGTGCGTTGGCAGTTTAAAATCTAAAAGGTTTTTGTCATTCTAATTTGAATATATCACTTCAAATGTTTCACACAAACCAGATTACATAAACCGCTCAGATTATAGTCCTCCCATTGGCCAACACATGTTAGAATAACTAGCAGATTAGTCATCTCAAGGTGTCAGAGAGGACCCAAACTCCACAGACACAAATGTAACTCTAGACCTGAACTAAAAGCCTTTTCAATGGACATTCTCTATTTGGAAATACATTTTAGTGCAGTATTTGGCTACCTATGTGTCTGGGAAGTTGGCATTAAATTAAGGTAGTTTGAAGGTTCAATGAGCTAAGGGTGATAAAGCATGGTGGTGGTGGTGGAGTATGTTGGCAAAACTCCAAAAATGTTCCTTAGCTTTTAACAGGGAATTTTGGAAAATCCAGTGCAATATGGGAACATTTACAGACTTTCAAACCCTTTAGATGAAGGGTGTCCACTCCTTACAGGCTTCTCACAGCTCATCGCTCTCCAGGTGTGCCTCCACAGGTGAGCTAGAGAACAGGATGGGACTGTTGTCCGTCGTTGGGAAGGCATACTTGATGTCTAAGCCCTGTCCCGTCAGCGCTGCATATCGACTGCCCTGCCGTGGTGTCTTCTTCAAAGGCAGTTGGACATGTTGATGCCACTGGGCTGCATATGACACAGATGGCTCCAGGCATTGTAGTCAATGTACTGTAATTGATATCTCAATATATATTCGGTACAATCATTGGCAGTGCCGGCTCTAGCCTTTTGGGGGCCCTAAGCAAAATTTGATTTGGGGCACCCTCTCCCCTATCGGTCTGAGGTCCCCTAGCGATCTGGGACCCTAAGCACCCGCTTATGTCACTTATGTCTAGAACCGGCCCTAATCATCTATTGACATTTCTATGCCTTCAAAATAATTGACAATTCTAATCTACCACTGTGTCAGGTAGGAGAAAGCTATTACAAATATTGATATATTTTTGACATTTTTTATTATTATTATTACTATTACCCATCCAGACTAAAGTATATTTTTAATTGAACATACCATAAATGTCTAGCCTGGCTGTGCATGAAATAATTCCGGCTTCGTTCTTTGCGGAGACGGTGTACCAGCCTGCATCCTCTTTCCTGGTTGGCTGAATCAGAAGGCAAACGTATCCAGTGGCATCCTGGTGTAGGCTAGAATCAAATAACACATATTTTCAATTAAACAATCATACTACATGTATTTATTCACTTGTGTGTTGACAGGGGGGCATTAATCTAAAAAAAAATATCAAATGGCCAAAGTAGGCATACATCCATATCTGGGTATTTTTTTTATGGTAAAAGTTTGGTTTATGAATACTCACTCACCTGACTCTGTCCTTTGTGTGAGGAATGGTGTCATTGTCTTTTTTCCAGTAAATGACAGGTGGAGGCATGCCCAGCACCCGACACTCCAGTCGGACAGGTGTGCCCTCTGCGATGCCTGTGTTTTGAAGCTTCTCCACGAAATGGGGGGCTTGCTTCATCTCTTTTTCTGAACCATGCAAAGAATAGTTACTACTACTGAGCAACATTACTACTACTACTTCTTTCATGTTATGTCAATTCACTGTACTGACACATTCAGGCTTTTGTCCTTGCATCAATTAACAACACTGTTAGGCTTTCATTAGATCTAGATTTTAGCAATGAGACACTTTATCTACTTTTCCAGAGGCAGATGATCCTGCAGATACAGTTACTATGCCTCTTCCAGTATCACGGAAGCAGGAGGTCATTTCAAGAGTCTATGCAAACTAACACCAGTGCAATGACTCAAAATCTATGGTATCTGTTTCAGGCATGTGCTAGTAGAGATTAGCCAGTTCCTTACAACTGCATGGAGGAACATTAAAACAGCATCCATGAGTCAATCTGACTACTTAAGTATCCCTTTTTATTCTTTCAAGAACTCTTACCTACAACCTTTAAATCCAGACTGAAGGAGCTCTGTCCTGCTTTGTTGCTGGCAATGCAGGTGTATGTCCCGGCATCACCCTGTTTCAGAGGGTCAATGAGCAGAGAATAGATGCCGTTCTCCCTCACCAACATTCGATGGTAGTAGTCTGGGTAGATCGGCCTTCCATTGATCAGCCACATCATCTCTGGGTTTGGAAGGCCACTCACCTAGACAACAGAGAAAAGCACAACACAGTGAGATGTTCATCTGCAAAAGCCCATCCTAACAGATTTTTGCACTTAGGCCATGAAATGTTTATATACTTTACATAAAAGTTCCTCAAATTTATATGGCCTAAAATAATACTTTCACTAAATGGATGAAATGCCCATTCCAGTAAATCCTTCTTTTCGGCTATTTTACACTCAATGGTTATTTCATTATAAGAGGACAGTTTACTTCATACCTTGCAGTCTAATCTACAGACTTTGCCCTCATGAGCCACCATGTCCCCCGGAGCCTGGAGGAAGTGAGGTCTGAAGAAACGTTCCTGGGTTGGTTCACCCTCCTCCACTTCCTGTATGCGGGCCCGCACCCTGCAGGCATGTACGAATGTGCAAAACATCATGATGAAACTGAACGTTTTTCTCAGTCTTTGAGTGGTTTATCTCTAATGGGTTATGATTGAGCGTTTGAATGGCTTTTTAATAGTAGGAGATATGTGCATTTGGAATTTTACTGTAAGTAGCTTCTAGAAACAACACTAAGAACAGCTGTCATGCTGGCTTACTTCTGCAAATCATAATGGACACTAATTTCTGCTCACCTCTGAGAGTGAATCATATGTGTAGTTCGGTTTCGTAAAGGAGCCGTTTGGATAATCAAATGACCCGAGCAGCTGATTCGTCCCTGGAATGAATCCATTAATGAATTAGCAAATTAGATTTTCCAAATAGGGTAAGAAAGGTGTATCAGAGTGACACAATCACAGGAGGTTACCTGAGGGTTTGCTGCCATGACAGTGTAGTTGCCGTCATCGTCACTATTTGTGACCTCTATGTGTAGAACACAGGTGCCGTCCCCCTCCCTTATCTTCTTATAATGGTCATTTTTCCTCAAAATCTGCTTGCCGTCCTTGAACCAATAAACCTGAAATGGGTTGGAGATTTATCAAACGTTGAGTATATATCAACTCTACAGAGAACATACAGCTGAACTGCCTTTTCAAAGTTCCGAAACTAGACGACCCCCCGGACTGATACAAAAGAGAGGCCCAAACAAAAAAGGCCTCTGTACTTCCTGCCCGACATTGCTTAGGTAACTTTAAGGCAGTCAGTTAAATTCCTGATTCATGTACACATACAAAATATATTTATAATCATTGTATTCAGCACTTTGGATGGAAAATTGGAGACCACAGATTTGGCATACCTTAGGTATGGGGATCCCAACCACTTTACAGGAAAATGTCATTGGCACACCCTCCATTGCTCTGAAGTTCTTCAGCTTCTTGTCAAATATGGGAGCAATGCATTTCCCTGTTGGGATCTCATCATGATGTACCTCGTCATCAGACTCCTCAACCGGTGTGCGCTCCAGACGGAACTCTATCTCACTCATGAGCCTCTGCTCAAAGTTGGACACTTTGTACTCCTACAATAAAGGAATACTGCTGTGTAAAAGTGATTGCTGAAGCCATGCAAATAATTACCTTTAATGAAGTGTTTTCCTGGTATGGAATAAAATGAAGCAAAAGTAAAAAGAGCATTACAGTTGTAAAACAATTTTCAGGTGTCATATCATGCTCACAGTATACAATATAAAGAATTATAAATAAGCATAAAAAATAATAATAATAACAATACTATGGCAGGTATAAGAATAAAATTATAACTGATAATGGTAGAGACTCCTGCAAATAGTTAGAAACATATTTACAAAATATATGTATGATCAAACCTTAAGCAAATGGAATTGAGATTTTTCAGAGCAGCATTTGGGAAAGTATTTAAAATACAGAGGAATCAGACCAAGAGCACCATTTCACCATTTAGCAATAGTGATAGTGTTAAGGGCCACATAAGAGTCAATCCTACTTAGATTCAAATTCAAACTCCCTGAATTTAATGTTTACTGCAAAATCTTTTGTGATTTTGGAATAAACTTCACATTTATCAACCAGTGACATTCATCCTATCACTCTCCCATGTTATTTTACTGATCCCACTACACAAAATACAACAGAAATTTGGGGTAAAACAGAGAAAAGGACACATCTGCACTTTATAAATCCAACTAAGCACTCTTAACAAAATTATCAGAGCACACAAACTAACTATAGTCATTATAATGTAATTTTGTTGCTGTTAGTACATAGACATATTCCATTTCTTTAATGTATTTTAATTTCATACACGAGACTATTCATATAATAATTAATTTATCGTTAATACTTTAGGTTATACAATTGATTAGATAATGATTTTGGTAATGAGAGTTGCTTGCGAAGTGGTTGTGGAAACGGTATTGGCGTTTGAAATGTAGGTGAACGATAACATCACTTAGAACTCCATTATGCAATTACTGAAGTACTGTCATGTAATTTCTATCCACAGTATAAAAGATGGGAGAAAAGGCATCCATTCAAATCTGTTAGTTTAAAAGGAATATTGTTAGGCAATTTGTACGCAAGTAAGGTGGGAGGTTGCTCAAAGGTGGGAGGTTGTCCTCTTTTGGACATTACAGGAGTGTTGGTGATATGTATACTTTCAGTTTGGATATATTTAGATAATTCATGGTAAAAAAAATAGCTAACAGGTTTGGATATTTGAATATATATCCATACTATTTAAACCCTATTTTGAACATTCACTAACACTACATGAATTTGCTCTTTTATCCGCAGTAATATTTAATTGCAAAATAAGTTTACAACTGTATTGGATGGAGTTACTTACAATTCCCATATGTAATTACTGAAGTAATATCTAGTAACATGTTCATCCAGTGTTGTTACTGATATAAACTATGATTTTACACAGATATTAAGAGCAGCTTAACGTAAAGTGTTACTGAATGTTCCAAGCAAAGCAATGCTGTACCTCATCATAGTTAAAGACAGTGGCAGGAATGTTTGGTCCGAGGGCTCTGCTTGCTGTTTTCCCCTCATTAGTAGTCAGCTTCTATGAGAGGATAGGGATGAATAATGAACAATACAAACAGATCAATGGAAACACACCACTACAGTTAATGTGTCACGTGTGATCGATATGCATGGTGTTAAATGGGACACATGCATGATTAATTCATATGAAAAAGGATTTATTGCCAATATTCTGGGTCCAGTTTCTCAAAATGTTTTTGTGGGTGGATCCAGATTTTGGCTTGAAAAGTCATTTTAGAATATTATTTATTTCATGCAATTAATGATTTGTGTATTTCTGTTTCTTATTTTAAATTGAATGCTGTACAGTAACGTGAAATGCCTGATGCAAACAACAAGCTTTCAATGGAACATTAAAATGTATGGCTGATTTAAGATAAAAACATCAACTGGGTAATGGCCCACCATGTTCATTTATAAATTCTTGTGAAGCAAGGATAAAAATCCATCCCACTGCTCTTTCCCCCACTGTAAAATCCCTAAGTTAATTTTGTTTCAGAAACCATAATTCTGTATCAAAATCACAAGTAGTTTTTCTATGACTTCAGAAGTGAATAGCAGAATTAATAAAAAAAACATTTTACTGAGGAGTTTCATACATTTGCGCAGCAATATTTTTGTTTTTGAAGCTTTAAAGCTAAAATCCTGTAATCCTACACATTTTAAAATATTAAATTACAGTGAATATACATATGTTCACTGTAGAAAGTTGAGGAATACAAGTATTTGGTTGAATGGATGCAGATACAAAGTCCTCCTCAAATGTGTGACAATTAATGTGCATGCCATAAAGAGAGTGAATTTATGTTGTTATTAAACAATTGGTTAATGTGATTAAACTATTGCAAATTGATTTTTGGCTGACATATAATGTAATTATTGATGCATAATGTTATAATTGTAATAACGTTTTACATTATTGGCAATTATTAACTTATCTGCATTTGATGTAAATGCAACACTCATTGCATAAGTATCAGTTATTACATTATCAGTCACTACATAACTTAATAAAAATCAATTTAACTTTGGTTTTCTGTAAGAGCGTTTTTTAAACCTCACCATATTTACATTTGCATTTATTGGTTGTCCAGCCTTTCACCGTTATAAATCTACCCTTCACATATGAGCAAGATAGTCCTGAGTAATTGATCTAATTCCAGTCCCTATCCAGACTATTAAAAATACATTATTTCAATTTTTAAAAACCCAATTCTAACATTGAATCCTATCTGACTGGAGAAATCTGATCAGATCACTTTTGAAAAACCAGGCCCTTATGATATCTAAGTTTAGATTAAAGCCTTCTCACTGCTTCCAGATTTAATCAATCATGTGTCTTTACTCCACTTGCAATCCTTAAGAACTACGCCATGGGAATTGAAATTGGAATCCCAAAATAGCAAAAAGTATTCCATTCGAATGTTTGAAGGAAATGGTTGAAAAGAATCTGTGGAATACTCATTTCAGATCACTCAGTTTCTATGTCGGTTTCACTCCAAGTTAGATTATTACATCAACCAAGTAACTCATTCATTTGGTGGAATATTTAGTTATTAGCCCCGTCTTCGTCTAAAGAAATGACAGACAGTACAAGGAATATATTCAATACCTGTTGTATACCACGCATAAAATCATCATTGAGCCGTAGCTTTTTCTCAATATCCTGGAGGAGGTTTTGTTGGCTGCTACGAAGATCATCATCCGAAATAGGACGAGGGCTTGGAGGCAACTTCTTCAGTGAGCCCTGAGGTGGCCTGGGGAACAAAACAAATAAATGAGTAAAATGTATTGTTATCCTGTATAAAACTGGAACCTGATTGAATTGTGAGGTCTACGAGGTCTAAAGTTCCCTGAGTTTTCCAATATCCCTGTTGGAGGATTCCACAATGAAAAACTCTTCCATGCTTTTCCCCCCTCCTAATTCCAGTAATCCTTCAACTGGGATTTTCTAGGAAATCCATGAAACTGGGAATGCTTCCTGAAATCAGGAACTGTAGGGTCTTACCCATGGGCGCTCTTGGGTAGGCCCATAGAGTTGGTGGCTTGTGTGGTGTGTAGGGAGGGCAGGACCGAGCTGAGGAAGGCCACATGGTCCTGAATCGGGCTGGAGGTGCTAGACGTCGGGGAGGCTGCCTGCGGGGGTGACTGCTGTGGCAGGGTGAACACAGAGTTAAGGTAGGCAGCAGGCAGCAGTGTCGGGGAGGTTGGGGAGGACATGAAGGACGGCGGGCTGGTGGGGGACTTGAGGAGCTTGGTGGGGAAGAATCTGGGCTGTGGGGCGAACAGGTTGGGGCTGGAGGAGTGGAGCTTGGCCGCCAGCTCCTGGAGTAACGGCACGGGTGACTCGGTGGGGGACGGACTCATGACTGGAGAAAGGGGAGTCCGGGCGGGGATGAACTCCTTTGGCCTGGCATAGTTGAAGCTCTGGGACGTAGGGGTCAGATCGAGGAGGGAGCTGTGGGTTGTTCGAAGTAGGGGGGAGGGGGTGGTATTCTGCATGGTTGTAAAGGGCCTTCCGAAAGCTGCAGGGATGGAAATGAAGGGGGCTGTGTTCGGAGGAAGTGAGTTAGGAGTGCTGAACTGGTGTAGTGCATGAACGGTTTTAGGCAGAGACGAGGGGGCTAAGCTGGGCTGGGATGAATGGGTTGTGTTTTGTTGAGTCATATAGGGTGGGGATGTAGGGCTGGTGTACAGGTGGGTTGCAGGACCAGTGCTCAGTCGAGGGACAGATGGAGGCGAGGTCATATATGATGGAGCAGGGGACGGCACAGTGCCTACAACAGGCGCGGAGGTGGTGGTCATTGGTAGCGCAGAGGTGGTGTTCTGTATTGGTGCAGAGGTGGTGTTCTGTAGTGGAGCATAGTTGGAGCTCTGTGGCAGAGCCGAGGTGGTGTTCAGTAGTGGCGCGGAGGTAGTGTTCCGTAGCAGAGCATAGGTGCTGTTCAGTGGCGGTGCAGAGGTGGTGTTCTGTATTGGTGCAGAGGTGGTGTTCTGTACCGGAGCATAGGTGGTGTTCTGTGGTGGAGCCGAGGTGGTGTTCAGTGGGGGTGCAGCATTTGTGTTAAACAGGGGCGAAGAAGGGAAAGGAGAATAAGAATGGATGGTGTACGGGTTCAGTAGTGGTGCAGAGGCAGTGCTGAGTTGGGGCGCAGGGGTAGTGTTCGTTCTCAGCCCTGGGGTGGAGTTGAGTAAGGGTGTTGGGGCTGTGTTCAGTGAGGGTAAGGGGTGGGTGTTCTGCAGGGGCATGGGGGTGGATGAACGGGGCAGGCTTTGCTGGGCCTGGTGCTTTTGTTGGCACTGGGTGGTTCCAGTTGGCTCAATCTGCTGTTGCTCCAGAAGCACCTGGTTGTGCAGAAGCTGTAGCTGAACAGGGTCTCTGAGAACACAGAGATGGAAGGTGTTCAAAACATGACAACCTTAGAGACCAGGGGAAACAGTAAACATTTCATTGTACGGGGTGATAAAACTAGCGTGGTCCTCAGTCTGTTTGTGTCGTCTTGCCAAGAGGGAATAAACAGTTGGAAAGAGAGTATAAACAGATGTAAGACCAGACTAAAATAAAGACATAAAGACAGTAAACTCCAAAATTATTTAGACAGTTACCTATTTGCTTTTCGGCTCTGTATTCCAGTTTCTTAAATTTGAAAAGATAAAATAACTTGTCATTAAATTGTTCACTGTCAGCTTTAATTTGAGAGTAATTTCATCATGTTGACCATTTAGACATTTTTATTCATTTTAGTTCGTACATTTTAATGATATAAAATAAAGCAGTCATGTTAAGTACTTGGTCAGATATCCTTTGCATTTGATGACTGCCTGAAGTCTGACAGACACTGGATATATGAGTAAGTACGAAACATTGCTGCTTTATTTCATATAATGTTAATTTGGTCAGTACTGCAGCCATCTTCAGTTTCTGATTGTTTCAGGGCCTTTTAGCGTTCAGCATGTGAAAGGCATTCTCAATTGGATTCAGATTGGGTGACTGACTTGGCCAGTCAAGAACTTCTCACTTTTTGGCTGCAAAAAGCTATTTAGAAGTAATGGCAGTGTTGGAATTCAGGATCCAGTGTTGGAATACAGAAGCCGAAAAAACAAAACCATCTGAGTGCAGACCCTAAGACATTGCTGATATGCTGTGACTAGGATTTCAATAATTGGCCAATGACACACCTTTACTAGAAGGCAGTTTATATTTTTTTTTGATGGAGTAGGCTTCTGTGGATACAAATGTCCCTGAAAGCCATGTTGCCCAGGGTAAAGAACATTCATTGTTGATTAATAACACTATTGCATAAAATACTTGTCCCACAGATTCTTTAGCCACTACTTGTTCAATCCGTTGTTGTTATTGTTGTTGGCAATTCTTTTTAAAATGTAGATTTAAAAGAAAATGTTTATTTACATTATGTTTTTATTTTAATTATCTGTATCTGGCGGCTGACAACCTGAGGTTGCCAGTTTGAAACCCCTGCTTTTAACATGGTTGCTTAAAAAGTAATAAGCGCAGTTCGTAAAAGGACAGGTTGAGGAAAATAGTCTGCCCTTTTATGGTTTAGTAGCCTGCAAACTCTGAATACGCTCTGCAACTGGAAAAGTCAGGAATGTGCTGTATCATTCTTAGTAGAAAATAAGCTGTCATTGCAATTTGCAACCTTATTGCACTGCAACGATATTCAAGAATTATATAAAGTTTGGATTACATTCAATAATGTCAGTGTGCAAAGGTTCCTAACATGCACAAAAATATATAATTGCACTTACATTATAAAATGACCATCCTCTGTTTTTCGTAGTTTTAAACTCCACATAGTAAAGCACAGAAATGCATTCGGTGGACTAATGTATACTGGCACACAGCAGCAGAACAGATAGGGAGCTCAAGAGGAGACCCTCCCACCTCCAGTGTTCTAAATGCAGCCGACAACTAAAGATGCTTGCTACACTTCAAAACAAATAAAGTGTTATATGACAAAACACGGTTTGTTTTCTGACTGGTTGTTCATATTTTCACCACATCGTTTGAAATTGTCGCTGTCTTATGATTGTCTTCAGAGAGATACCAGTTAGAAGTAAAAAAAAACAGTCAGAATACTCACAGTTTGGGCTTGGCCAGCACTGGAGGTGGGCCCTTATTAGCCAACAGGGACATTTCTTCATATGACATACTAGTGTGTGCTTCACTGTCGTTGTCCGTTTCGTCCTCGGGCAGTTTAAAGTGCACACGGAGGCCTGCCTTAGAGCCAGACCTGGGCCCGTTTTGGTTCACCAGAACCCCAGGCTTGAGACAGGAGGATATGGGGGGATCAGGGAGGTTAACAGGAGGAGGTTTCTCAGGATTTTGAACAGGAGTCCCTTCCGCTTTAGATTTTTGACCAAGACCCGGGTCAGGTAACAGTGAAACTGTACTGGAGTCTTCCTGGACAGTCAAGTGGTTCTCGCCACTGCTTTGGACCTCAGGGGTTAGTAGCCCGCTTGAAGTTGTAGCCACGTCTGGGTGAGGGGTGCTCAGGTACAGTGGGTCCAGACGTGATGTGCTGGAGCTACGGGTGCCTATACGGGGGCTGCTGCCCAGGCTCAGAGGGCCAAGGCTGGGCATGCTAGTGCTGACAGGGTCCTGACGCAGCATGCTGGAGCTCAGGGGGTCCAGACGGAGGGTGCTGGTGCTCAGAGGGTCCAGTCGTAACATGCTGGAGCTGAAGGGATCTAGGCGGATAGTGTTGGAGTGAGGCTTGACGCTATTGGTGACAGAGGGGAGACTGGGGGGAGAAAGATTTGAGGAAGAGGACTCCACCTTTAAAGTGCCTCTGAGGGTTTTTGTGTTGCTACGGATGGTGTTGTCATTGCCTAATGAGGTGGAGAGAAATGGATAGGAACATTGAACAACATTAAACACAATCTCCAGATGCAATCTAATAACAATCAAGTCTAAACTTTGCATGCCAGTGACGTTACCTTTCACCCTTAGTTCGGCGATACTGGATACAGTTCCATATTTGTTGCTTGCGGTGCAAGTGAACATTCCAGAATCTTCAGGGAAGACTTCAGCAATGACCAAAGTGCATATTTCCTCTAAAGGGAACACAAAATTGGAGAGATGAGGAGAGAACCAGCTTACTGTCATTGAAGGTCAGACAACCTGACTGTACAACATCCCATCTGCACATAGCTAACCTACAGCTATGTTAATGTAGGCAGTAATTTAAAACAGCCAGTAAGCCTTTTTCAAACAACATTTGTTTCCAAATACATGTGCTTCCCTGTGTTTCAGACACTATGAAAGCTTCTGTGGCGATGACATTTCAACACAGGATTTTAGGATTCCTTATAAGGATGAGTTTTAGATGGAGAAGCAAACTGGCTGTTACTGGCTGGAGTTACAGGAGCTATTGTGTCAGCCTGTAAGATACTGTAAACATCTGAGAAGAGTAATGATGTACATTGTTTTGTTGAAAACATTGCTTAGGCTACAGTAGGATTCAGAGGAAAGCACCCGTCACATTTTCAAAACGCTCTATTGTTTCTAAATGCTGATACGTGAGAACGCCATATAAAATACTGAATTGTACATTATTTTTAATATTCAACATTGTATTTTTAAAGGGGGTCAAATCACCTTTAGTACCACTGATAAGGAGTATCAGATTTCAAAATGTTCTCATAATTCTTACCCCCCTTTTTCCTTTTCCAATTAAAGCTATACCACCAGAATGTTTTTCTTTCTTTACATTTTCATCGCCCAACCCTCCTCCTCAACTGAATGGAGAAAAACTAAAAGCCACAATTTTCAGATTTTATGGTTGTATTATTTGTACCATGAAAGCCTCTCCATAAGACGTACCTGTTTCTCCCATGGATCGAGGCTCTAAAAAAAAGAAAAGAAACATTTGTTTGAAATCACTGAAGCGTTCTGTTTTTAATGCTGCCTTCTAAAAGAAGCAGCCTTCAGAAGACATATTTAACTACTTCAAAGATTGATCCATTTCAATGAGAATGTGCTAATTAACACAAACAAGAATTGATGTAAATCACAGACAAATACCAACAAATAAATGTACATTATTCCAAAACAGTGAAAGAGAGAGGGATTTAGCCTTACTCTTTTGTAGGATCCTGAAGTCAGGGGAGTCCTCTATGAGGGTACCTTCTCGGTACCAGTCCACCTTGGGAGAAGGAACCCCTTTAACACGACACTCTAGCACCACCAGCTGGCTCTCCGATGCCAGCAGATCCTGTAGACTCTGATGGGCCAAGTATAGTGTTTTCATCATCAGTACATACAATTTTAAAATGTACAGAAAAAAATCTGTGCTATATTTAAAAATTGTCTGTTCATTTTTATTGTTAATTACTAGTGTGGTACCTTTGTGAAAACAGGGGCAGCCATTAAAGGCCTTCCATCCAGACCTTGAGGATAGACATCGGGACGTAGAGTATTGCTGTCGCCATTTAGGTTCTGGGAAAAAAGCGATTCCATCAATGAAGTAAATAAAAAAAACTTGAAAATAGAGAAAAGAAAGCGTTTGGACAGAGACACATTATTATGTTTTGTTCTCTCTGTATTCCAACACTTTAGATTTGAAAAGAGACAATGACTTAGGGGGTTGAAGGGCAGACTGTCCGCTTTAATTTGAAGGTATTTTCATCCATACTGAATGAACCATTGAGAAATTATGTTTTGTACATTGTCTGTTTTTATGGTACAGATTGTGAAAATGGTACAAATAATATTTGAACAGATTAACATTATGTCCAATAAAATAGTCAAGTACTTGCATATACTTTAAATGTAATGATTGCCTAAAACCCACAGACATTGTTCTGCAACCCACAGACATCAACACACGCTGGGTATCTTGTGCATCAGACCTGCCTAAGAAGAAACAGCTGTGAAGCCAACTTTTCAAACAATTTTGGCACCCTAAAATGTGGGGGACCATGAATAAAATGTGCTGTCATTTCACCTGACATAGATGAAAATACCCTTAAATTAAAATGCGGACAGTCCACACCGCCGAGTCATTGTATAATTTCTAATTCAAAGTGTTGGAAAAGAGAGCCAAAATATGCTTATACCGATATGTCACTGTCAAAATACTTTGGAGTACTAAATGCGCACGCACGCACGCACGCACGCACGCACGCACGCACGCACGCACGCACGCACGCACGCACGCACGCACGCACGCACGCACACACACACACACACACACACACACACACACACACACACACACACACACACACACACGATTTCAGGTATCTTGACTTTCCATTTTGAGTGTTTCAGGTACACTTAGGAGCTTGAACGCTGTCATTGGAATATTACCTCAGCCAGAGAAGTCTGTACGGCTGCCACCTGGGCAGGCAGAGGAGAGGAGAAGTGGGTCGGCGGTAGTGCTGTGGCGGAGACGGTCTGTGTCTGTAATGGTGTGGCTGTCCCTGGGACAGGCGACGGCGTTGACAGTGACGGTGTTGAAAGGGATGGTGTTGACAGTGACGGTGTTGACACTGATGGTGTTGACGCTGACGGTGTTGACACCCCCTGTACTAGTACTGGCAGGGTTTCTCCAGGTCCTAGACCTTGAGTAGGGACTACCGGGACAGGTGGCGTTGCTGACAACTCCTGGGCAGGGGATGACGTAAATTCCACCTGGGTGGGTGATCCGGTTATCAACTCGCTAACCGGTAGGACGGTTGTAACTACCTGGGCAGGTACAGATGCTGCCTGGCTGGAAGGCAGTGAGGTCAGTGAGGCGGCCTCCTGAGGATGTTCTTCAGTGTAACCAGGTGTGTCTTCCTCGAACACAGACGCTGCACTAACTGCCGGTGGTAAAGATGGGACACCCGGCTGAGATTGGGTCCTCTTGTGCCTTTAGTTTTAAATTGGGAACAAGGTACAATGGAGTTGAACATGCCCGACTGGACTATAATGGTTGTGAAATGTTACATTGTCATCAGACAGATTTACAGGAGCAATAAGGGTTAAAGTGCTTTGTTCAAGTGCACAACAACATATTGATGGCTCAGGGATTAAAACCAGCAACTATTTAATTACTCTTATTATGCACTAACTTCTTTTTTTGGGTTGTTGAAGTAACATGTGTAGGCCTGCTAAATCACAGACAATAAGCCTTTGAAGCTTGCTTTTTCCCCAAATATAATTTCATTAAGAGTGTGGTACTTACTGCACTAGATGTTCAAAATGTTGGTCCCCATCAGAATCTGTAGAGGAGGCCCCTGTAAAACACATGACATAGAGAGTACGGTATTTCTACGATGGTGGACCTTTGTATTATTTTCTTTATTCATGTTAAAATTAAACATTTGAACCAGAGAAGACAACGGGTTCACTGCCTTTGGAAATTATTCAGTCCCCTTAACATTCTCCATATATGATTGTTTTATAGACATCCAAATATGTTGTAACTGAGTAAATCTATTTTGTCTATATAAGGTCCCACACTTAACAGTGCATGTCAAGTAAGCAGGCAAGGAGGCCCTTGGTCATATAGGTGACCAAGAACCCAATGGCCACTGTAACAGGTGTCTGAATACGTTCTGGCACTGTATATGGTATGTCTGTATATGATGATGCACTCTAGCACATGGGTCTACCTTCGATGTAGATTTCAGCAGATGTTGAGTCAGTGCCGTAGAAGTTGGAGGCAAAGCAAGAGTACCGCCCAGTGTCTTCCTCAAATGCCTCAGCAATGATCAAAGAGTGCATTTCGCCATTGTTGATAATCTGAATGTCAGGACAGTTCTCTAGCTCCTTTCCCTCACAAAACCACCTGAAAATGCATACAGTTAATATATTGTTTTATAGGATTTCAGCTCATTGTGCAAAATCATTGTAAGGGAAAGAAATAAAAACAATGCAAACTTTCGACTTCAAGTTACATTTTGTAGTTACGTCAACTTAGTAATTCCAGTTGAGTATTTAAAAAGCCTGAAAACGTTTCTGCACTCTCAAATCATAAACGAATTATGTATGGATTGAGTGTGTACCAGTTCTTTCCCAGTATGAAAGGTACGTCTGGCCAACTGACAGTAAATACATCAAATAGTCAGGGGACAAAGTTCTGGTGGGCCCTGGGTGCTTTCAGTGTAAAACCAAAAGCCACCACCTCACCTTATCATGCCACATGAGATCTTTCCACATTACTACAGTGAGTATAGAAAGTCCCCTTTCAAAATGTTCACCTTTTGTTGCCTTAATGCCTGAAATGAAAACACAGAATATCATACTTTTTTTGAATACGTCTCAACTATCTTTGGAAACCGAGACTGTGCGATATTTACCCATTCTTCCTTGCAGAACTGTTCAAGCTTAGTCAGATTGCATGGGGACCGCTCGCTTATGGACAGCACTCTTCAAGTCATTCCGTAAATTCTCAATGGGATTTAGGTCGGGGCTCTGACCATTCACCTTCTTGTCCTCCAGTGTACAGTTGCTTTGGCAATGTGCTTTGGGTCATTGTTATGTTGAAACGAGAAACGAGAAATGTTGAAATCTTCCCATTTTAAACTTCCTGGCAGAGGGCTGCAGTTTCTCCTCAAGAATATGTCAGGATGTTGCACTGTCCATTTTCCGTTCTGTGCATCGGCACCTGCTGAAGAAAAACACCCCCACAACAGGATGCTGCCACTGCCGTGGTTTAAAGTAGACATGGCGTTCTGTGGGTGTAAAGATGTATTGGGTTTTTGCCAGACATATCGTTTTGCATTCAGACTAAAAAGTTTGTTTGTGGTCTCATCTGAGCACAGAAACTTTTGCCATTTGGCCTCTGAATCTACAATGTGCTTTTTGGCAAAGCACAAAAACTTTATGGTGCCTTTCTTGAGGAGTGTTTTTTTCTTGCAAACTTCTCACAGAGGTCAGACTTCTGGAGCACTAGTGATATTGTGGTCATATGAACACACTGACCAGTCTTTGACATAAAGGCCTGAAGATCCTTCAAAGTTGCCATTGGCTTCTTAGTAGCCTCTCTGATCAGTCTCTTCCTTGCCTGGTCAACCTGTTTGGAGGGAGGGCCTGATCTATGCAAGGTCTGGGTGGTGCCACATGCCTTCCACCTCTTAACAATGGTCTTAACTCTATTCCAATTGTAGACAAAACCTGTGAAATCTTATTACATCCATCCTCTGACTTGTGCCTTTCCACAACTTCATCTTGTAGATCTTTTGAAAAAACCTTTCCACCCACAGTGTATATTTCACTTTAAATTCCACTACTACATAGTGGAGTCCTCTATGAACAACTATTTTTATTCTGAACTAATCAAAATCCCTAAAAATTATCACAGATGGAAGCCATTTAGCTTCATTTGGGATCTGGAAGTTTGCAATTCTGAGGGGGGATGTTCACTTATCCGAATTGGGTATTTCACTGTTTTCATTGTAATTAATTTTCAGACTTTCTACAATTTTTACTTTCACTTGGATATTGTGGGTTACTCTGTATAAATAAAGCCGGGAAAAGTTTGATTTTATGTGTTTTCACGCAACAAAAAGATGAACATTTTGAAAGGAGGTTTTGATTTTCTGTACCCACTGTACTCTATATGGCAATAGTGATAAATGTAAAATTTAAAGGAAATGTTCAGAACATGACAAATACACTACCGTTCAAAAGTTTGGGGTCACTTAGAAATGTCCTTGTTTTTGAAAGAAAAGCCTATTTTTAGTCCAATAAAATAACATCAAATTGATCAGAAATACAGTGTGACATTGTTGATGTTGTAAATGACTACTGTAGCTGGAAACTGCTGATTTCAAATGGAATATCTGCATAGGCGTACAGAGGCCCATTATCAGCAACCATCAGTCCTGTGTTCCAATGGAAAGCTGTGTGTGCACCGCCTGCTTTCATGATTGCCGTCGGGATTACTTGTGTTTTGGGTAGTGAAGCCAGGAAGACAGGCAGTGATCTGGGTTTCATAAAATCATTGCACAGCATCTTTGACAGTGACGCTTGAGGTGATGAAGAGTGATAGCTGCTGTGCAGGAGTAGCTTTGTAAAGTTAGTCAAAGACTGCCGATAAAGAAGACAAGCAAGATAGATATTTAGAGTAATCCCAAATTTGTTATATTATATTAACTGTTAGGGAACAAGCTTAATGTTATTAACCTCTAGATATCTAAACTCTTAGGATAGTTTTTCTAAGCTACTAGCTGGCTTGGCTGTCTGGTTTGCTGGCTAGCTAACACTGAACCCTATTGGCTTCATTGAAAACATTCTTGTCTTGTCATTTCATTTCCAAATATGAAAGTAATTAGATAGAATCCTGACTAATATCCAGGCTAAACAAACCAGGCTAGAGTTGACCATGGTGATAATTTACTTAGTATATTTTTGTTTAGCCAAATTTACATTGATCTTAAATCCATTAAATCTTGACTGTAGCCTGTATGCTAGATAATTACATGGGTATAATGAAATATTGCAAAAGACTTCCCTTCACAATAAAGTGATCAAACCCAGAGTTTTTTTCTTGAATGCTACAGAAAATGGAAACAGCCAAACAGAGATAAACTTCAGTGGAAAGTGAAGGAACTACTAGGTCTAGGCTATCTTTTTGATTTACCTGTAGATATATCCCAAATTGACAGTCTCTTGTAATATCTCTCTATTGTGATTCATTTTTCAATGTTTATCTTGGGAGCATTTTGTATTGATTCAAGGGAGCAAAGACCTGAAATAGTTGTTCTCAAGGCTTAAACAAATCATGAAGGCTGAAAACCATGATAGATAGTGTTTTTTCAGGAGATTACATATCCTACTAACATACTTTTAATCTGACAAGACAAAAAGGCTATACCCTCTGTGCCAAATGCCTGTCCCTTTTTCCTATCTCCTCACTGTACGCCCCTGCCTGAATTTTGTAAAATTATAAACATTAACAAAGTTACATGAGATTTCGTAGATTTTTAAACTTAGAAATGTGTCAGGAGGAGCATGTATAGCTATGTAATTAATATCAGTTCTACAAGAATACAAACATTTTCAAAAAACCTAAATGTTGTGAACACCCAGGTATACGAGTGTTTCACATCTATGCCACACATCTATAAAGCCACAAATTCCCACACTAACTAACCTCTTTAGTAACGCATCAAATCAGTACCTACCAAACAAGATTATCGTATTAGCTAAACCTAGTGGTCCCTTCAGGTTCCACTGATCTTCCTTGACAATATCTGCTATTTCTCTCTCCTCCATTATCTCACTTTCTCTTTCTTTTCTTATGCCTCTCCTGTCTCTTGCCTTCCCAATGTTTGGGCATATCTGTCACAAAACAGCATGGAGGCAGGACACAGGCGCAGAGGTTTTCAAGGCAAATTTAATGAACAGATTCACGAAAAACACCACCGTCTACATGAAAACAATAACCTACAGAGAGCTGAACAAACGACAGAACTAAATACAATGCCTAATGAGGGAACAGGACACAGGTGAGTGGAAAAAACAGGTAAAACCAATAAACTAAGGGAAGCTAAACAGAAAACAGAAAGAGATACACCAGAACAGAAACACACAGAACATAGAAATATAACGACCGGCATGGCACAGGCCGTGACCGGCCAATACAGTACCCCGCATCAGGGGCGGCTCTAGCCGCAAGACAAAAGGGAAAAAAGGGCGGTGGAGCGGGGCACGCAGGCAGAGGCTCTGCCTCAGGACGGGAACTGGAGCAGGCGGAGGTTCCGCCTCGGTGCGAGAACTGGGAGACGGAGACGGCGGGCGATCAGGACCTGGTTGGGGATCAGGTTCCGGAGCTGGTGGAGGAAGATCAGGATCAGCAGCCGGTGGAGGAAGATCAGGATCAGGAGCCGGTGGAGGAGGAGGAGGATCAGGAGCTGAAGCCGGCGGAGGGGGATCGAGAGGAGACGATGGCCCTGCCTCGGGAGCAGGAAGAGGCAGTGGCCCCGCCAGAGGAGCAGGATGAGGAGACGGCAGCCCAACGGATGGCCAGACGACTAACTGGCCAGTCTATGGGATATGTGGGAGGCTGTGGAACAGGAGTTGGAGTGGCAGACAGACTATGCCAGACAGGACTCTGCAGCAGGCATTGCTGCCGTCACTGTGGTCGTCACTGGGCTAGGTCCTGGGGTAGCCACAGAGCTGGCCAGACCTCCACTGGTTGACGGTAGGGGTCCTCCTCCTCAGAGTCATTATCCAGCCATCTGAGGAGTTCCCCAACTGTCCAACTCTGCTGTGTCCCTTGTATTGGCTTGGTCATTCTGTCACGGAACGGCATGGAGGCAAGACACAGGCACAGATGTTTTCAAGGCAAATTTAATAAACAGACTCACGAAAAACCCAGATGACATGAAAACAATGACTAACAGGGAGCTGAACAAACAACAGAACTAAATTCAACACCTAATGAGGGAAAAGGACACATTTGAGTGGAAAACACAGGTGAAACCAATAAACCAAGGGAAGCTAAACAGAACATAGAAACAGATACACCAGAACAGAAACACACAGAACATAAAAATATAACGACCGGCAAGCACAGGACGTGACCCACCGTTACTTCTTTCCATTTTCTTCTGTGTAAGTCAAGAAAGAAATCCCAGGGTCAATCACAGTATTGAAATAAAGTTAATTATTTCACAAAATATCATTCTACCCGTGTAATTTACTAGCATACTGTCAAGATTATAGGAGCAGGAATGTTAAAAGCAGGTAAATGTTACAAACAGGTAAATTGGTCCCACCAAATAATAACAACAATTTGCTAAAAATATTACATATGTCTCTCCCAATATCAAACTCACTCATTGAGTGAGTTTTCATTGAGGCTCAATGTAAATGCATATGTAGTTACACTAAATATAGTCACCAATCACTTTCATATTAACAAATGAAACCTCACAGGCAGACCAGGCAGGGCCCGGATAGTTTGTTAGGATCAAAAGAAATATGAAAATAAATCCCAAGTAGGTAAATAAAGGACAACCTTTGTTCTAAAAACTCTGGGACATGACAAATCTTTCACAAGAGTTGAGATGTTTGTGTAAATTTGATTGAGAAATCTGACGCACGGTTTAAATATTGCTTGGACTAAGCATTATCCCTAGAGTGTGAAGACAAATCTTTCACAAGAGTTGAGATGTTTGTGTAAATTTGATTGAGAAATCTGACGCACGGTTTAAATATTGCTTGGACTAAGCATTATCCCTAGAGTGTGAAGACATACACACAATTCATTTTCATTGTTTCTTTAAATGATTTTGAGGATGTTAATATGTGTAATTACTCTCACTTTTAAAATGTTGAGTAAGTTTTACAGAACAAAAAGAAAAAAGAGCAATTCCATTTATAGCAAAATAAGAAGTCTGTAGGAGTGTGTAGATTTTTCTCAGAAACTGTTAAGATGGGACTGCTAAGAAGGTAATTGAATGTCAAATAAATTCTTAATATTGACCAAACTTTCAAACAAATCCTTCTGAAAAACACACCTCAAGCTGAAGATGTTCTGAATACTACATGATCAAGAGTTGATTCCAAAAATAGCTGGTAACCTAACCTTTAGTAAACCCCTGTAAAAAAAATGATTCAATAGATATTCCAATAGAGGATATCATTGAGAAAGATTATGCAGAGTGTTTAAATTGGCCTTAATGCAATCAATTACTAACATTTATTTTCTAAAGATATTTTTACATCAACAGGTGTCACAAAGTGCTTATACACAACATTTTCAACTATTTGAGTAAATAGTACCTATCTGCTTTGGATACTCAGGTGCAAACTATGTAGGGGAGTGGTAACTACTAGAATGGACAGCCTAAGTTCCATCCAGCATAGTGTGTCATTTCTAATGAGTAAGCTTCTAATTTGAACCCATGAGTAGCTGGCTGTCACTGCAGAGACTGCCTGGCTGCTGCACCTGTCCAGGCTATTTTCCCTCCAGACTCCAACCCAGGAGAGGAAAGCCCATCCAACAGAGCCCCAAAGCTTTGGGGGTTTATGACTGGTTGTCCCAATCGTATACACACTATGATAAAAATAGACTGAGAATATGCTCAATACTATTCCCTGACACACCAGGCCTCCTAAAACCTAGGACGTGATACCAAGTAACCAAGTACTGAGATAAAATATGCACAACATCAAAAACAGTAGGGGGTGGGATGAAAAAAGTACTGTTGGTAACTCTGGATAAATGACTGTTAAATTACTAGATATTGAAATGTAAATTTAATTGGAACTGACCAACCATCAATTGACAGAAAGCAGCTGTGTGCAGTATTAACTTTAGCAAAGCTACATGATACACCATATACAAAATACTCAGTAAAGAAGCAAACACCATTACTATACTGATCAAACTAAAAACATCCAGCATGGGGAGTACGCGTAACATAAACATACGCGATACAATGCACTGACCACTTCAAAAACTTTTGACACCCATCATCTCAAATTGTTCTGAAAACAGATTTGTAGTTAGTAACAGATATGATTAGCATTCCTGGAACATTATCTCAGAGAAATTATGCTGAAGCATTTGTATCAATCATTATCATTTGAAGGTAATGTTCAAAATATTATCTGACCCATAGAAATTGACATTTTGTGTGCAATCAATTAGCATAATTTCTCAAAGATAACATTTATATAAAAAAGTTTGCAGAAATAATTATCATATCTGTTTCTGAAAATGGAAATATTTTAGGAGATGATATGTGTCATGTCTAGCTGGAATTAAATGGAATGGCCATACTATTTCCATGTTTCTAATACTATTTCCATGTTTTCACCTCAGTGAAAAAAATCCTGTGACAAAAAATCAGAGAGTGTCAGTAGGTTGACACTAACTAGTGGGACCTTCGGGCAGCCCGCTTATTCTGACTCCTAACTGTTTATCAATTCAAGCAGGCATGAAGTTTATTCCTCAGACCATGAAAACTGTTCCAATTACTATGTACTATGTAGACTACTATGTAGACCAATTTGCTAATCCAAATAACCAACCACCTATCAGAGATATTTAGTATAATCTCTTGACACTTGACTAAATAATTCTAGAATGTGACATTTATGTGCTTCTTTACAATATTATAAGTCTCAAAATTAATTTTATTTAGTGAGAGAAATTAACCTAGGTAAACAAATGTTGACTTCATTTTTAACATACTGATCCAGCTTAACATTTTTAAAGGGTAAAAAATAGTACCACCTTGCAATTGATATTATCATATATCACACCCATCTCTACTATTCAAAGAACTACTCTATCATAACTACTAAAAATACTTATTTGTAGGCAAGAAGACCATATCTGTGTTCAGATTATTATTAGTTACAATTAGTACTATTTCACTGTACTTATCTGCTTGTAAAATTTGTATTTTGAGTGCTGCATTCAAACACTGCAATCAACGTATCCGTAGCCTACCCTACCATTCCACGCACACACACGGGCACGCACATGCGCACACATGCGCGCACACGCGCACACACGCGCACACACGCGCACACACGCGCACACACTTTGTGTCAGCTGTTTGCAAGCATCACCTGTCAAACTCCCCACCCTTCATCACTTTGAAGAAAAAAAGAAACATTTGTCTTGAATCTCCAACACAAAGCATTTTCACAATCAATACTTCTGATGATGAACACAATGACAGTTTTATTTTTTTAACCAATTATTATCTATGCTTACCAATTCTGTGGGTTTAAGTCACTTGTTAACGCTGTACTGAAATTCACTGGTATCAGTATATCAGTACAAGCTCAGTAGCACAGATATCCGGAGGCACATTTGAATATTTATATATTACAATTTGAATGTAAGTCCTAACAAGCCGATATAACTGTATAACTGAGGTTATTTCCAAAATCCCTATTTGGCAATGTCAGCAACACTCTCAATGTCATAAACTATAACACTTTGCATTTAGTTTAACTGCTCACTCACCCTCGATTCCTGCACTTCTGTCATGTGTCCATTTCGATTGTCATCAAGAGTAAAATAATCCATTTGTACTGAGGTCCTGCTATGTGGTGAGTAATCTCCTGTTTCAAGGCTCACATGGATTTGCTGACCACACTGACTAACTACAGACTGGATGGACGGCGTTCTCGTGGCATTACATTTCCACGGCTGCATTTAGACAGGCAGACAAATTCTGATTTCAAATTGTTTTGTTTCTTACTAACTAATTAAATCCTTAAAAATATATGATGTGGAAAGATCTGATGTGATTGTTGAAAAGACCAATGAGTGAGGAAACGATCTGAATTGAGCTGCCGGTGTAAATACAGCGAACAAATTTAGAATTGTTTCAGAGACTGCCGGTGATCTGATCTACCTTCAGGGGACAGAGTGGGTAACTAACATCAGCCAGCCTCCGTACACAATGAAAAAAAGAGTGCATCACCAGCACCACCTTGTGTATGAAATTGTGTATTAATACCAAATAATTACTCAGAGTTTTAATGATATGTATTCCCTTTTCCTCTTATCCAGTAAAACATTTATGGACCTAGGATACACTTCCATCAATTGTTTAGAAGCCACTGTTAATTAAGTTGACTTAAGTTACTGTAACTCAACATTCTTTTTCATTTAGCAATGGCTTAAGTTAGCAGTGGTTATTCAAATTTGTGGCTGATAGTTTCTCCTAACCCCATAAACACGAAAATAGAAGTGTTAAGTAATGATATTCTTTAAATTCTGAAGATAAAGCAATTTTCAACACAAAAACACACACAGCTGGTAGAGGTTGGTCAGTGAGTTCAGGCAGCCTTACCGGACGTCGGGCATCGGGAGTCCTTGAACAATACAGTCCAGCTGAACCTTGCTGCCCTCTGGTACTTCCCTGCTTTTGAGTTTTTGGATGAAGTGAGGGGGCTCACAGATAGGGTTGGCTGTGTAAACCCCAGGGCTGACTTCCACCAGGACAGGGCTCTCAGCCTCATTCCCTTCATCTGCCTCAAGCATCCCGGAATCATCATACTGCGGATCGTTGGTCCTGCAGTTTTCCGTGGGCAAATCTGCGTGCTTTAAAGCTGGTTCCATGGTCAAACCCCTGACTTCTGGAGGCTGATTACTGAACGGATTGTCAGCCCTCAACGCCTCTATTTCGAAGTTCTGGTGAAGAACGGGACGTTCTCTGTCATCGGTGTTAAGGGGGTAAACGCCCCCGTCCGCTTGACCCTTGTTGGCTCTGCTTCGATGGCCTTTACATGAACGAGGCCGTATCCTTTTGGAGCTGTTTGCCTTGAACAGCGACGAGAGCTCCTCAATGAAGTCAGCCGCCTTGTTGAGGAACTCTTTCTTGGACTGGGTCTCCAGGCCATATGCTGGTGTGTTTTTTCCCCCGGCTCCAGGCTTCTTAAGGTCCTCAAGGGACTCCCTGGCCACCCCGCTGGTCTTCATTGCCCCGTATTGGATGGTGGACGGGGGACATGTTCGCCCATCTGCTCTCAATGCGTTGTCCTGGACAGACTGTTGGGATGTCTGATGTACCGATTCGTCTGTCTTAATCGCACTGTCATGTGTGGACAGGAGTTGTGGCAGTCTCTCTGGCAAGAATGTCGGGTGTGTTTGTAAGAGTTCTTTTAGTTTCAGGTCCAGTTGGGTGTCTGAATAGGTGGAAGGGGCGACGGCGGCCTCAGCCTCTGGCCTCTCTTCACGGGCCTCTCGACCAATAGCCTGACAGGCCAGGTTGACACTCTTATCCAGTTCTTCCTGACTCAAGAAAGCTGAGAGGTCTGGGAACTGGGGTTGTGGCTCGTCCTGGCCTGCAGAGTCCTCCTCTTTGCCTTTGAGGGGCCCATAGACCAGGCGCCGTGAGGAGTCGAAGCGGCTCATCTCGCTGTGTCTCTGGTGTGCGCGCGCTTCTGCCAAGTAGTTCTCTCTCAGGAACTGAGATAAGGATGTCGGCTGGTCGGTGTTCTCTTGCATGCTGCAAGGAAAAAAAGACTGTTTAAAACCTTGACCGTCACTGTTCAATTTTTGTGTGCAATGTGCATGAAAATTCATAATTCCATCTTGATTTCAATGAGTTGAGTCATTAACATTAATTTTACCAGTCAATAAATCCAAGCATCTATATGAACTGTATATTTTTCAGAAAGAATGCACATTTGAAACATTGTCATTAGTTAAAGCAAGTAATCTGAAATTATTAAATACAAATCTGGGCCCATTGTTGTATTATTACCTATTTTTTGTCCAATATTCTGCCCTTCAATTGCAATGAAAATGGAAAATATAACATCAGTAAATGCCACCGCCACGACTGTTGTCTTTGGAATTGGTTTGGTGGGCTCAACTTAGTTGGGTCATAATTCTTAAAATCAGCATGCAGCCACATGGCTTGAAATTAAAGGCACAGCTACATAGTGAGTGAAAACAACTCAACATGACTTACTGTTCTACTGTCACAGAAAATACTTGTACATATTTATTACCAAAATAATCTACACTCTTGTCCAGAGCAACCAATCTCATTTGAACAATAATAAAAACATGCCAATGCGGACATTTTTCAACCCAGTGCAAACGATGCACTAAATCCTTAAAATAGCGTTCTATTTTCAATTTCAAAACACTTTAAACCTCTTCTGACCTGAGCAAGATTTGTTTTGTGCACTGACGTTGAATCTTGCCCAACTGTGGCCAAGCATAGCTGCTTTCAGTGCTTTTGAGATATTATTTTCATCATGCCCAGCTTTTAAACAGACTTTTTATCTCAGACTAGTTATTGAACCCAGAAAGGTGATAGGGTTCACAGATGCTACTGACACTCAAATCTTCGCAATTAAGAGCGGCAGCAATGCCCTTCCAACAGACCTGCAGTTGCAGCTGTTGTGTACATTAATCCTTTGCAAACAGCTTCCAAGCCCTCCAAGTCATATCTAATTATAGTTAGGGCTCAGTTTACATAAATAAGAATATGTATAAAGAAAGACACTTCTCCTTGTCTTTGGTACACAACATCGTATCACCGACTCAAAATATAGCAATACAAAGCATTTTATGTGAGTGTGGGTGATGGGCACTGAACAATTAGAAAAACACCACGTCACCCTAGTCATAGGCTGAAAATAGATAGACCTCTGGCTTAAGTCAGCAGCACTGGCAATGCAGACCATGGTAGAATCAAACAAACATTGTTATAAGTAACTCCCAACTTAATCATTTAGGTCATCAGCTCATGCTTGCCCACTAACGTGGGTCTATGTGAAATGTGCTTAATTTACTAATTTACTGTCAACACTGATTCACTGAATGTTGCTGTATTTATCCATATCAGTCAATAGGACAATGAAAATAACAGAATACAGGGTTTAGGTGTATTACCTTCAGATAAACCCCAGAGGGCCCCGGCTGGAGCTGACAGTGATCCCTGGAGCGCACCTGTGCTCAAAGAGAAGGGGATTCCAGTCTTCCGGTTGCGGCCACCCGGGAACAGCTGTCCCGAGCTTCCCAGTTTCTTGCACAATTAACCTTGGAGTTAACTTGGAAATATGGAGGCGAGTACCTAGGGCAACCTGTCACCAGTAAAAGTATTAACATTTGTCAGCAAGCTAGTTGCAGGTTATTTTTGGGCTGGCCCGTACCATGTGTCTTGTCGGCATCCCAGCTTATTGGCCGGTGGGGGATGTTCTGGACAGGGATTCCTCCTCCCGCTGAGCAGCACCAATGGCAGTCTGTCAAAGACGAGCCATTCTCCTGAATTAGAAGCCCCTTGTTGAGCCTCCCAAACACTAATGTTAACACAGCAGATCACTGCTGTTTGTAAACATAAAGCAAGCACTCTCTTTGAACTGGTTGGAATTATCAGAGACCTGACACACTCTATTTGACATAAAGGGCATCAGGTCAATTATTTTCTATAATTTTTTTGTCTTAGTGATAAACATATAATTTATTGTTTCTGTTGCCATGAATCTACACACAATACCCCATAACATCAAAGCAAAATAAATTTGTACACATTCAGCACAATTTCCTGAAAATGTGAAAACTTGAAGTGCCTAAGTATTCAGACCCTTTGCTATGACACTCCAAACTGAGCTCAGATGCATCCTGTGTCCTTTTGAGATGTCTAAAGAACTTGATTGGAGTCCACCTGTGTTAGTCATAATTTATAAAGGCACACATCTGTCTATATAATGTCCCACACTTTTCAGTGCATGTCAGAGCAAAAACCAGGCCAAGAAGTCCAAGGAACTTTCCGTAGACCTTCAAGTTCAAAATGAGTTGAGGCATAGATCTGGGAAGATTATAAAACAAATGCTACATTTCCCAGGAACACAGTAGGTTCCATCATTGTGAAAGAGAAGAATGAGTGAAATAATTACCTGCTCTATGAATGTGTTGATTTCCGCTCATTGTGTTCATTCTGCTGCATTGTTTCAGACTGTCAGCAAAAAGCTTTTGTTTACATTTCTAGTCAACCCTTTGGGGCATTTTTATGCCTTTTTTTTAGAGACAGTGGGTAAGATAGATGATAGTTTTTGTTGAAAGAGCACAGGGCTGGATTCAAACATATGATGCAGCGTGGCAGTGGCAATAATCAACATCTGAATACAAATTCTGCCTGGTGTCGTTAGTCCGTCATCGCACCACCCAACAGGTACAAAAGCAACCCCCAATCCCCAGTGATTAAACATGAAAAAAAAAAAAACATCCTTTGAAAGATTTGTTTATTGAACTGTACATAAGACAATGAGTGTGCCATATCCACTTCCTCACAGGAAAACTTTCACAACCAATCCCAAATATTACATTACACCTAAAACAGTGCAAAGAGATGTATCCGTAAACCGTATACATCAATCATTTCCACCCGCCTGTGAATCTGTTTACATCATCAGAGAGACTCTAAAGAACACGTGTATTATTCAACCTCCGCCTGAATCATCTGACATCATTATTGTAACCAAATACATTCACTATTTTTGTAATCATTGATGCTAATTAATTGGCTCTGTGACATGGTACAATTGGTAGAATAATGCAGCTACAGTAGCAACGTGGGCAGATTAACTATCATATCTGGAATCACAATGCAATTTTCCATTAAAAAAAGGGCTTTAATCTTTGGCATGGTTGTAAAATACAATCAGGTTTCGACAGCAATGCAATTAAACCTAAAATGTTGTTAGAAAAAAGAAAGTTTATCTTAATTTCCATAATTCACACTTACACTCTAATGTTTTGTATAATAATGTTTGAACATGCTGAAGTCCAATTGTAACAGAACAAGCATTTTTTGCTTGTTACACTCCTTGAAAATGCAATTGTCCCACCAGACATTTCTTAAGGAAGTTCCAGATAAACCATTGCATCTCTAAGGCTTGTTTAGATTGGACCAAACATTACACTAGAATCCAGTGCCTACCTAAAAGGAATGAACTGCTGTCGAAATGTTCTGAAGTCAATAGGAAATGGAAGCATTTAAATTGGAAAGCCTTAATGGTGAAACTGCCATGGCCATTTGCGATTTCAAAACAACAAAGAGGTTATGGCAAACAAACAATGTTTATTTTGACCGCAAACATCATCAAACACTTGACAGTGGAGCAGCCATACTGCATTTTGGGCCTGTGCTTATTCTTACCAACAAAACAGTAGCACTGGTGCAGCAGATAGTACGACTCTTTTGTTCTTTTATGGATTCCATTTTGAAGCGTATAATCAAGAAGTGGGACATATGGTTTTGTGTGCTGAGATTTCTGAGAGTAAGATAACTTCTTTTAAGTTAAAATCACTGGAGAGAATCAAGAGAGGCCTGACTGCTACAATTTGACAAAAGTATTGCCTATCAATCATTAGTAGAGTACTGTCAATCTTATTTACACAGACCAGATAAACATAAATCAAGTGTTTAGCAGAACAGATTGTGCAGCAGCAGAAGAAAGTCAGTTATCAGACCAATTCGAGATCAGGATCATGTTCATTACGCACCCAAACAGAAAAAACAGACTGAAATAGGGAGGGCCTACCTGGATCTGTCCAATAAGAAACCCTCCTTTTCCAATGCATTTCAAAATGTTTTGTTGTTGTGTTTATTCGCAGCATGACCTAATGAACACGGCCCATGGTGGACACAGTACACGTGGTTGAAAAGGGCACGGCTATCCACCTGGTAATTGGCATCTGATAGGCATCCTGAATGTTCCAACGAATCAGAGCAGAAGGCACACTTTGATGGAGGAAATAAGAACAAACCCATTCAAATCACATAGATCTATACAATAATGGAGATGGATTCATTACCAAAAGCTGACAGAACCAGTATGCACCATTATGAATTCACTGTGCTTTTCGGAAGAGGCAAAGAAATCAGTGTCCACGACGACTCCTATGGTTAAAAAAAAAAACTACCCGTGCTTATGCTCACCCACTCCACTCAGCATCGGAGAATCTTAGTCATTCAGTGTTTTGTGAATTAAGGTTGAGACCTGTAACTAAAAGTCCAAGCATCTGCAAACAAAAAACAAGCAATGAGTAAATCATATTTTTGTATGTAATTGGTTTGTACATACTGATTATGAATCACAATGCTAATGAAGTCAAATATTCCTAATTAATAACAAGCCATGTGTCTCTCTTACTCTATGCAGACTCTTCGCTGGCTCTCTTACGAGACTGGTCACCTCTGCAAAACAAAAGAAGGATATCCAGGGTTGTGTTCATTGGCTACTCACTAAACTGAAGAAAACAATCAAAACGGGGGATGTAATTAGTTCTTGTCTAATAACAAAGACCTTTTCTGTTGTAAAATGTTTTCTTATAAAAGAGGATTTGACTTTTTCCTTCAATTTAGTACTTCAGCTTATTTTCGTAAGCGTTTCATGTCTAGAATTCTATGTTTTGCACCGTTTTAAACTGATCACACATCAAGACTTGATATTCTGTCATGTACTGCACAGAAACATTTTGATAATAAAAATTATAATTGCGTCTGTTGAAGAAAAATTAATTACATGTCATACTTTTTCGGCCAGAATGCATCAGATACATGCTGATACATACTTGCTGTTTCAATCATTGGAATGCTTTCTGCTTTCTCCAGAGAAATGGCATCCTAACTCTAATAGTGAACAGAACTGCCACCTCAAAAGTTCGTACTTCTTTTGAGTTAAATTATGTACATGTTTTTTACCAATAAAAAAGATTTCAAACATTTGGGTTTGTGCAAGTTCAGGTACACACAGGAGGGTCATGTGTAAAAAAGTGCCCATTGAGGAAATTAACTTCCAATTTCCAACAGATTTGTTCTGGGCAAGCACTGCCGCGTCATTACTGTAACAAAAATGTAGTCTTAAATTACCACACTTCTGTCTTTTTAAGTTGCAAAGCACTTACAGTGCCTATAGAAAATCACTCCTTTTGAATTGTGACTTTTTTGCCTTACAGCCTGAAATCAAATCCCATTAAAAATATATATTTTTTGTTCCAGCTTTATTTACACATTCTGCCTTACAACATTCAAGTAACGTAAAAAGGCAACAGTTTTGAAACGAAAAAATAAATAATGAAAACTAGAATAACAGAGTTGGAAAAGTGATCAGTCCCATGATTTAATACTTCGTAGAGCCACCTTCTGCTTTAACTACAGCCATCAGACTGTTTGGATGTCTCCATTAGCTTAGCGCACCGAGATTGGGGAATATCTGCCCATTCTTCCTTGCAGAATTGTTCGAGTTCAGTCAAATTTTGTGGTGAGTGGCGATTGACTGCTGCCTTCAAGTCCATCCACAGATTTTCAATTGGATTTAGGTCAGGGCTCTGACTTGACCACTCAAGGACATTCACCTTCCTATCCTTAAGCCACTGCGTAGTTTTTTTAGGGGTGTGTTTAGGGTCGTTGTCATGCTGGAAGGTGAACCACCTGCCCATCTTCAGCTGTCTAGCAGAGGGCTGCAGGTTTTCCTTAAGAATTTGGGTGTACTTGGCAGCATCCATTTTCCCTTTAATCCTAAACAATTGTCCAGTCCCTGCTGAAGAGAAACACCCCAACAAAATAAGGTTGACACCACCATGCTTCACAGTAGGTATGGTGTGTTTTGGGTGGTGTGCTGTGTTTAGTTTTTGCCAAACATAAAGCTTGCAGTTCAGTCCAAAAAGTTCAATCTTGGTCTCATCTGACCATAAAACCTTTTGCCACATGGCATTTAGAATCATCCCGTGTGGCTCCTTTTCAGAAGAGGTTTCTTTCTTGCCACCCTGTCACACAGGCCAGCTTTGTGTAAAGCTTGTGAGATTGCTGTCACATGCACAGACCGACCAATCTCAGCCATAAGGACTTGTAAGTCCTTCAAAGTTGCCATTGGCCTCTTGGTAGCTTCCCTGATCAATATCCTCCTGGCTTGGTCATCCAGTTTGGAGGGATGGCCAGATCTAGGCAAGGTGTTGGCGGCGTCATATGCTTTCCATTTCTTAATAATGCTCTGAACGGTACTCAGAGGGATAGTTCAAGCCTTTGAAATCTTTTTGGATCCTTCTCCTAACTTGTGCCTTTCCACAACTTTGTCACAGAGCCCTTTTGAAAGCACCTTTCCAACCATGGTGTGTTCTTTGCGTTGCCATGCACTACTGGTAATGGAATCATTATGGAACAGCCAGCTTTCTTATGAAGTAATCAAAACCACTACAACTGATGTCAGTTGGGGGGCAATTAGCATGGTGTGTGATCAGGGAACTGACTGGCTGTAGCTGAGCAAGTTTATAATGGTTACTCTAAGGGGCTGATCACTTATCCAAACCAGGTATTTCAGTAATCAAATTTTAATAATTGTTCTGAATTTGTTTAAATGTTCTTATCACTTTGATGTCGAGGGTTATACTGCGTAAATACAGCTGGAAAAATATTTAATTTATTTTAATTTCCAGGGTGTAATGTGACAAAAGGCAAGGATTTTGACAGGGTATGATGATTTTCTATAGACACTGTACGTGTTTTCTATAGAACCACTCAATGAGTTTACTGCATTGTTCAATAGATAACTGCATATTTACGCAAGGATTTAAATGGTGAAATGGTAGTACAAAACCATATAAAGCAAAATAAATCCCTAACCCCATTGTGTTTGTGATTCATTTGTATTATGTAATGACAATGACGCCTGCATAATATGTACAGGGGGAAAGGTTTTTGGGAAAATAATTTTACTGTAACAAGACATTTAAAAATTAACATAACACTGGTAGGAGGTATAGAAAAAGGTTGCTAATCACTGCCTTATGGCACTCACCTTGGAAAGCCATTCAGAGAGAGTTCCATTTGTAGTTTCTGGTCACGAGCAGCATAGTCAGAGAGCTGGGATTCCACAGTCGGGGGGTTTATTTGAGGAATGAACCCAGAGAACAGAGCTGGGGCTAAATGTGCCCAATCTGAAACAGGCAGCCGATCATCATTGTTACACAGGTCATAATGCATATAGGTCATGTTTTATTATACGTTTAACTCTCCCCCTACAAGTGGGAAAACCTGCTAATTTGTCACATTCTCCATTGAATTAGTACTCCAATTTAGGTAGCAGCATGTGTTATGGCGTTTAAAAAAGACCGAATGGAAAGGACAAGGCTCACCTGGTTGAAGAGTATATAGGCCTTTCACCACACTGGCCATTGTTGAAGGTCTAACTTGAAAAGGCTTGGAATGGGCTTCAATGAGAAGAGCTAAGATAAGAGAGGAAAGCATCAACAACAACTGTGCAAGATGAGTCCAAAGCTAAATAGCTTCAGGGTTTTGACTGAAGGGCGTTGTCAGCTGACCTCTGAAGGGCGTTGTCCTCTGTACTCACGTATTAACAGGTTCACATGATTTCCTGCGACGTTGTCAGTAAATAGCTTCATGAGATCTTCCCGCAGGTCTCGGTTTAGCTTTGTCTCAATGTAGAATTTATTCTGAGAAAATATTTTAAAAAAACAAAAAAACTTGTATGAAAGGAGTACATGATTGAAGTCTGCCCTATGTGTTCAGAATTATTTTATGAAGGCCTATTAATCAGGATACATACCATGTAGATGAATACAGGCACTATGCATTGAAGGGCATCTATGTACCGAGTTAGAGCAATGTTGAAGTTCTCAATGAAATTCTCTGGTGGACTGATCTGATAGCAGAAAAAGGACCACATTAGAGTGAAATGTATTTACACAAATAATTACAATTAATGATTTAATTGTCTATATTTTTACTTTTCTTCAGATGTGTGGGGTTCACGCATTTGACACCACCTTCCTGGAGCAAATCCGACAATTCACCTCCTCCAAATTATTGGGCTCACCTCTTTCATTTGGCTTATTACCAAAATGCGCACAGAGCGGTGCAGTTGTGTCCGGCTTTGGAACTACCAATAAATCCATGTTGTGGATGAACGATTACTCTTCACAAAATGCAACCACCAAGCAATGACAATTACACTTTCCTGTGCATCGTGAGGTGTCACCTCTCGCTCGGTTGCACATATTATTGTAGCATAGCAATAAGAAATAGCTTATTCTAAAACTACTATGTATGCCTTCCTAATGTAGCAAAACGTGTTTCAATGCTCAGTTGATTAATTCAGTTACAAATGCGCAAGTACGATTAATTAATTAATTCCACAAAAACAATTTTGACATAAGTTGATCTTATTTTTTGTCATTTAGAAAACATTGTCATGTGATGAAGTTAGACCTCTAAACTGATTTTTGATATGTCTATAGGAAGGCCTAAGGCCAAGTAATCCACATGTTCAGAGAAAAAAATTATAATACCTTTTATAGCAATCCTGTTTTTTTTACGATCATGTTTGGAATATATTGGTAAAATATAACAAAAAAATGTGCCGAAATATAACAAAAGTTAACAAGATATAGCCTAATATAATTAGTGATTAGTTTAATAGCTAGTTTACTGAGCATATATTAACATATAATATAATAGGCCTATCATTAGCACTGATATTGCTAATGAATTGCTCAATATTACTGATTTAATGTTTTTAAATTAATACTTTCACACGGTTAACAAAACATATTTAAAAATAGTCTTTTCAAGTTATTTGAAATTGTAATAAACGTTATACATAGCATTTTGCCTTTGGATATTGGAATGTGCAATTTCACAGTTAAAATTGGTTGTGTTAACTCACATAAATACTTCTATCAAGACTGAAATCTTTCCAGTGGTATAGATTACATTGATAGAATGAGTTTGACGCCTAAATATGGAATAAATATTAATAATTTGGCAAAAAAAAACCCAGGGGGCATTTTACCCCATAGGGAAACATTTACATAGTTTGGCATTTGATTAAGTTGCAATAAGTAAAATCATTCTGCCCAATATTTTTTTTCTAAATGTATTTGTCTGACTATAGTTAATATGTTCATATAGAAATCTGACCAAACATTGCTCTTTGAGTCAGAAAATACAGATTCCCCTTAAGGGGGGCGTTTCCCCACCAAGTTACCCTATTTCTATCCATGCATTTCAATGCACATTATCTAATTATAAAATATGAATGGAAATTACAAAATTCGACTTACAATATTAGTAAAAATACTTCACACACGCTTGAGTGTTTTTTTCCTTTTGTCGATCAGAGCTGATGCGACAAATAGGCGACTGAAACGCATTTGTCTATTAAATAATAGTAATAGAAATTACACAGTTATATTGCAAAACAATTTTGAGCTGGGTTTAAACATACTGAAATCAAGAAGCAAATGACTTTCAGTAAATGATCTGCGCATATAACTTTCCACATAGCTGTCAAACGTTCTTGTGCACCTCTGGTCTAGACATCCTAATTGATGGAAACTGACATAATTCTCATGGGATTTGTTGAGATGTTTCTAACATTAGCGTAAAACTCCCTTATTCAGATTGGAAACATATGATTTTGGAATAAAAATATTGGGCAAAAAGATTGTTGTCACAAAAACAATTGCGATCTGGCTCAAATAATTGCAATCAGGCAATAATGTAATAATTGCAAAAGCCCTATATCAGGCTATTATTCAAAATACTAGCAGTGTAATAGAGACATTTTGGTTACTACTGCTAATTTTGGGTACAGTGTGTCCTAATGAACATGACCTAGGTTCTGTTTTCACTTACATCTAAATCAGATGAGACTTGTTGAAGATGGGTAGTTATCTTCAGCATCAAGTCCTTGTACAGCAGCTCAGAGTGCTGCTGACAAACACACTTATACACATAACTGAAAAAGAGAGGAAAAAAAACATTACACTTTGTAAATGACATATCTGCTCATCATTTTCAGGACAATGAATATAACCGTCAATGGATGGGAGAACAACACATTTCTATAGATATCCCGCAGCATTAAACATAATCAGCGTTCAAGTCTTACGCATCACTATGTCAGTTCCTTCTTGATTTCTTTCAAAGTTATATGAAAAAAAATCTATACAATCTCTCACCTGTAGATCTGCTCATATGAAATTGAGATGTGGTCCATGGGGTTTTGAATCAGCAATTGGTCAATAGCTTTCTCCAGGTTCGGCCAGTATGTAGTTCTATAGTCCTCTTCCGTCATTACATTCATTACTAAACACACGTATTGACAAAGATGAGATTATTTTCACAACGCATTAAGCCCTAACTCATCTAACACCACAAAACAATGAATTCTAAACACGAACAGTCACAGCTAGGGTACAAAGGTCATAATGTTCAGTAGCCAACTTACCACAGTGGCGCTTAGGGCAAAGTCAATGCAATGGCACTTATTTAAGATATGTAATATGTTGCAGTTTTCAACTTACGGAACTTCGAGGCCGAGTTCAGGGTCAATTTCCCTGCGATGGAACTCGACAACGGGCTGTCGGTCTCGCTGGTGTCACTACTCAGGCTGCTCGAGTCTGAATCCATGAACTTTAGACCGCTGTTGGAACTAGAACAACTCGTTATGTAGTTCCCCTGCGTGGTTACATCTCGTCTGTGCAGAACCGGCGAAATTGTTAGGCGCTGGGGTACATCTGACAGCCCGGTTCTACGACAGTGGACTTGTCCACTGGCACTGTTTTCATAGCAGTTATGGTTGTGGTCGTCATTTAAACCATAACTATCTTCCTCCATGTCCTCCATGCTTTAGCGCTGCAAGTTCTGCGGGAAATCTTCATAAATGTGAATTCAGGTTAGTAAATTTTGGTTTTATACCCACCATCCCGTCGCTCCTTGTACACTAGCTGCTGCATGGGGAAGTGAACGGTTTTTCGACACTTTGCAACGTTTGTTATTAAGCAGAGCCTACGGGGCAGCAGGGCAATGTAGTTTCAATATATGCAATGACTACAATAAATAACCCCTTGTTTTTGTATAAAGCTTTTGTTGACATTTCATCCTTTTGACAATATTCAGACACATGCAATTTTATCGAATATATAATTCTAATTTCTGTCTGTGACTCCTGAAGCCAAAAGAGCTTTAAAATTGAGCTATGGATACACTGTAAATCCAGTAAACAGACCAGAAATGCTCCATCATGTTCCTGGAGAGCAACCGTCCTGTGTTTTCTCTTCAACACTAATTAAGCACAACTGATTATAACAATCAGCCGGATAAAAAGCTAAATTAGTTTAGTCCTAACTGGGGTTGGCTTGAAAACCAACAAGTAGCACTCCAAGAACTGGACTGAGCAGCCCTGTCAAATACTCCCAATACATTAAAAAAAAATCTCAAATGAGATTACCTACTGTTATTGGCTATTTGTTAAGTGTATTAGGCCTTATATAAATATTAGATACAATTCATTAAGTATCAAATAAATTTCAATTAAAAACTGAGAGCTTAACAAAAGCTCATACGCATCAACATTAAAAGGAAAACTGTAGATTTAAAAACACACCCCAGTGATGCTGCATGACCTCCATTTACTTACCTTTAAAGTGAGCCATAAACATCAAAAAGCATGGAACTCATGTCTTCCAACAGCATGTTGTTACACCTAGTGATGAATATATATTTGATTCTTACTGGCCAAAAAAAGATTAAAAAACATACCTTGTCAAATAAAAAATTAAGATGCCTATTATAAAATGTTCAAAATATTCATTCATACATTGATAAATGTCAAAACGAGGAAGATTGAGTAATGCTTTCACAGTGCAATAATCTCCCCTTTTCACTGCAGACAAAATTTTTTAAATAATACTAGATTTGGGGAAAGGTAAATTCTATATATGAACTCTATATGCAGCTCCAAAAATATGTGAAATCAACCAGATTGATCATAGACCAAATTAAATGTATCCTAAAAGGGAAGTACAATTTGCTCCAATGAAAGCTTAATATGGTTGTAAGGCTTTATGTTTGCACAATGTATACAATTTTTCAAATTTGATTTAGAAAATCATCACCTACTCTTTACTGAGTATGTCTCTGACATGTTACAATGTAAAAAAAAAAAAAAAAACCAAACAACATTACAAGCTGGCCTGTAAAAGGTAGCTGCCAAATACTGCAAGGAAAACAATGCCACCATTAAGTATACTCTACACTTCAGTGGTGAATACATCAAAGTTGAGCTTCTTAATATTTCATGGGAAAACTGAGTATGTGGCGGAAGTGTTCTTTGGTCTAAGTTTGCTATTCCTTTCTTCATCATTAACCTTCTGAAGTGGAATGATTGAGTTGCACTACTGTTTATTCAAATGGTAGTACATAAAACCTGTAATCAAGCCACACGTAGCCTGTAAATGTGGCTGGATGCAGAAAGACAGAATGAGCAAAGACAATTTTCAGAACATGCACGCAAAGTGTCATCAATGCAATCTAAAGTTTATGAAAAATTAAGAGGGGCTGTGGGGGGAAACATTTTTACAAAACAGATAAAAAAGACAGCTAGTGCTTTGTCAAGACATGGTCAAAACATTTTTTTTTTTTTTTTAAAGGTCTGTGGTGTTTGGGACAGCCCCGTTGGTATTGTCTCTAGGTTTAACACTCTCGCAGGCTTGATTGTGTCCCTCTGTGTCTCTGAGGCAGCCCTCGCCCTCCTCTGCTGGTGTGCTTTGGTCTTCTTCAGCGTCACTGTCTTCCTCATCCTCTTCATCATCCTCCTCCATCTCCAGACTGGAGTCCTCGCTGTCGCTTCCGCAGGAGCTCGACGTCTCATCTTCTGAGTTGGAGTAAACCTCAGCCCCGTGGAAGATGTAGTGATTTGGTGCTTGGAAAAGGTACTGAGAAGCTGGGGGGGCATAGATTTTAGGGAGAAATTTACAACAGTATAACACATTCTGTAAAAACATGTCATGAAATGAACATTAAGTGATTTTATGACATGAAGACATTAACAAAATGTTGTGAATAAAAAAATAAATGTGCAAGATTAAGTAGAAACTTTTGAGGAAAACACTTGAAATCTTACTCTCAAGGCGCTTGCTGATAGGACTTCGAGTGATTCGACTCATCCAGCATCGTCGGCGAACTTCAAGGTTGATGTTTCGGTCACTTAATCCAGAGACGGCTTCTCTCCGTGTGCCCAATGGAAGAGACTCTAAACTCTCCAGTATGCCATTGTGATTCTGAGCTTTTGGGCAGGGCTCAGTTTGTGCTCCTACTTCTGGAGTACCTGGGACAATCTGCACTTTTGGCCAAGGCGTTGATGGTACAGTTTTCACTTCAAGAGTATTTTTAAAACCAGACTTTGACGGTTCTGCTTCAGCTTCAGGAGCATCTTTTGGACAAGGCTTGGTTATTAGCATGTCGACTCCTTGAGGGCCTTCGACATTTAGAGTCTTTGGACAGGGTTCTGTCAGTACTCCAGCTTCAGGTGTGTCAGAGACAATCTCTGTGTTGGGACAGGGCTGCGGTGGTACTCCAAGTTCAGATGATTCTGAGACATCCTGATCCTTTGAACAAGGTTCATTTCCTACAGTGTTGCCTTCTGGAGTGTTTGTGTCCATCTTAGTGAACATCTCCTTTGAGACAGTGACTGAATAGTCTGTGTGAGTGTGCCTCTGTTGTTCTTCTGTTGGCTTACTGTGAGTAGACAAGGCCTCACAAGGTGGCTGCTCCGTGGAAGTCAGTAACCGTGCAGGTTTTTCTGTGATCTCATTGAGTCTTAAAGAGTTGTAGCAAAGTTGCTCAAAGTCTCCACCCAACCGATGGCAGAGCTCGTTAATAATAACATCACAATCCCCCAGTAGTTCCACGTCAAAGTTAAGGTGAGGAAGCTGCTCCCGGTTGATCAGGACTTGTGGCACTTCATGAGGAATGGAGGCTGGATGGAAAAACAAGTCTGTTATATATGCATGGCTCGAGATAATGTTATGTTGGATGTTAGGAATTATTGTGGACATCTAAAACATTTATTTATAGTACATTTATTTTTAAACATACTTGGGATGAGAGCCACTGGTCGCACTTTCAGTGAGGACCCAATGACGATAAGGAGGTCTACTTCATCCTTATCCTGCTTCATTGCCCTATGAAATAGTTCTGGAAGATTCTCTCCAAAGAAAACAATATCTGGCTTCATTATTGCCAGGGGGATATCTGGACACCGTGGACAGTGGGGGACAACCTAGAACAGATTGGTATTCAATATGGAAAAATTGAGACAAAGTCAGCAGCATGGGTGCTACCTTAGAATGACTGAAATACCTACATATCTGTCCAGGAGTAAGGGTGTAACGGTACACGTATCAGTAGCGTTCGGTACAGGACATTCGGTTCGGTACACGTTGTGATCCGAATGAATATAGTTTAGTTTTAACCACACACGTTACTTTTTTGTGTGGGAAACTAATATTCTAAACGAGTTTCCCCCCGGAGACGGATTTTGGAGCCGTAACTTAGCAACTAAAGTAGCCTAGAATATGTAACTTCGCTTGCCGGTGGTAGGCAACAGCCAATCTGAAAAGTCATGTCTGGTACAGTTTTCCGCTGGTTCCCTTTACAACAGTTCCTACCATACAATGTTTCCGATAGCAAAATGGACAAAAAATTGGTATGATTTGTTAGGAATACTACTAATAAGCAGGAAGACATTTAATTTGGTAAAAGCTACGTTGTCATCAAATACACAAACATTAGCTACACAGCCAGCTCCTGCGACACTAGTAGCTACAGCAGCTGCTATATCTACTATAGAGCAATTCAAATTTTCATTAGCCTAATGATCGGGTATCCTACCTGTGTTGATTGACACCATATTACTACTATGTAGCTGTGCTAGCTAGCTAGCTACAGGAGCTAGTAAACATGAACTCCCGGCATTGATAAACACAACAAAGTGTACATACCCACAATTAGCTAACGATGAGCAAATCAAGCGAAATGCTAACACTGAGTTAGCGCTTTTTTGGAACTTCATTCTCTATCTGGCATTGGTGCGGAAACACTTTTTGACCAGTGAGTAATTGCAAAATGCTGTCATTGTTTTTTACTGAAAAAATCCTACAGTACATAGTGCATGCCTTAACTACAGTGGCAATGGGAAAAGTTTATAACTTCATAATAAATTAAAAGAAATGTTATGTTTTGCATGTTTATTCCACTGTCCCGAAATCGTACCGAACCAAGACTTAACATTTTCGGTACGTACCAAACCGTGTCTTCTGCGTACCGTTACACCCCTATCCAGCAGTATACATCAATTCAGATTTGACACTGATTAATGAAACCATCTTGCCAATACCTGATTAAAAATGTCTTTTCTTACAGCTTCACAATCAACCTTGTTTTTACAGACAAGACAGGAAGCTGTTGCGAAAGACCCTGAAATTCACAAGAATATGGATCATGACTGTAATCAAAATCAGAAATTTAATCATTTTCTTCAGCTGTATTAAAGCTGATATATATTACAGTACATACCATGGCACTGGATGATCCTCTTAACCCCCGCCACTTGTTCAAGAGTATCAATATTCTGGGTGTAGTTGCGCAGTAGTTTCCCCTGCTTGTCCAACATAGATATAAATTTGTGACAGGGAGAAGGTTGGAACTGTCCAGGATAGATCTCCTGCAAGCGAACAGAGCAATCAAATTCATTTCTCATATTAAAACAAGTGGTCATTTATAAATATTCATTATCATTAACTCAGATATCACAGATATGCTTTCAGTCCACAAACCTTAGCAAACTTGAAAAAGGGCCGTGGGTCTCTTCTGAAGTAGTCTATATCAAACATTGCTTGAGGGTCTGGAAGATCTGGAAAATCTATTGCAAGCCTTGCATAAATGCCATCTCTGGATCGAAAGTCTGGTATTCCACAAGAAACAGAAACCTGCGCAAGAAAACAGTCAGTCCTAACAAGCCTAATAAGGCTACTGTGAACACTAAAAGAGATGACACGGTAAAACTTAAGGTTTGGGAAACTCTTTATAGTACATACCCCAGCGCCAGTAAGCACAAGAATCTTTTTGCTTTCATGGAGTAGCCGAACCACATCCTCCAGGGTGTTGACGTCCTTGCGTTTCTTTCTTTTAGGAGGCTCAGAAATGTTGATGATGATCTGCCAGAGCGTCATGTCATCCAAGTCGGGCGGAAGGACAGTCCCGGGAAGTAAGTCTTTTAATATAGTTCTTGGATCGGTTTCTCTCATGATGTGTTGCTGGATAAAACTATAGGAACCTAATGAAAAACACTAGCGTCAACACAGAAACACTTCACAGTCAGTTAGCTTACAATGTGTTCTCTTGATCATTACCTAGGTTGCATTCAATTTTGTGTATTAAAAACGTGACTTAATTGCCATTGTGTACCGATCTGCGGTTGGGGTGTCCAGTCACTAGAACTCGCATGCGAGGATCTGTCATCATCGTCATTGACATCGTCTGTAGAGGCAAACCCATTTGGGTGAAGCTCCTCATCAGGACCAATACACTCTACCAAGACAAATATACATGAGTGTTGGAAGTGTTACAGTTCTGTAAAACGAGTTTACTTTGAAGCGGACCAGCTACAGTCTCTTCAAAACATAACTCAGGCAATTAATGTGTTTAACAGTACAGTATATTTCATGTAAATGACATACACAAATGACGTACAAATGTTTGCATTCCCTTGAATTGCATTATTTGAACAAAAACTTTTTAACGTGCATTCTATTAACTGGAAGTTTAACTTCCATTTAAAAACAAAAATCAAGACCAGCCAATGTGGATAGTTATCCAGGTAATCTAGCTACTTCAACGAGTAGATAGAAATCAGTACCTAAAATAGAGTACATTCATAGGGAGGATAAAGTCGGATACGTTGCGCAATGCAAGTTTTCTAGTTTTAAACTTTAGACTTAGGCTTACGTGCAGCTGAGCTAGTTAGCAGCACGCTAAATAAAGCTGGTTAACGTTACTGTAGTTATCAAGCCAAACTAAAACGGGTGTTTACTTGCAAGTATTCTAAAGTCCGCCAAAACTTGACATGCTAGTAAGCTAACCTTAGCTAAATTAGCCTACCTGCAGAATCTACATCGAGTCCAGACGCCTCGTCTATGTTCACTACTCTTTCCCGAGGTTCGAAAACCAGCAGCCCATTGTCTCCGCCTAGTACTGCTGCTGTGGCCTGTCCTACCGCCATCACCGGCTCAATATCCTTCTCCTCTGGCCGCGCAGAAATCGCCGCAATCCAATTCTCACCAGCCTCTGTTTCGTACGTAACTTGCTCAGCCTGAACAATTTTCAACCCACACTCAATAGCCATGGTCATTTTGGGCTTTTTTGAAACGGGTTCTCCCATATTTGAAGCGCTGGAACAGGCTCCAACAAGGATTTTCTCCCCGTCCGCCATCTTCAGCTGATAAAGCCGCTGTGGACTGGTAGAAAAAAATCTTCCGCGCCGCGTCCGAGGTCGACAGCTGGTTATTTAAATGGCGCAGCACCAGTCGTTGCGGCCGGAGCGTCACTCCAGTACGTCCATGACGTCAACATCAACAATAATGCTGATGATTTACGCTTAGTTCTGAACATTCTTTGATATTATTTGACCAAACTGTGCTTTACCAACCAACTAACAGTGCTTGCATTAGTTTAATAACAGATCAATATTCAGACAAGCCAACTAATGCTGCTAGTATTAGTTAAATATTCAGCGACATATAGCGTTTCTGTCCTTGAGACCTGAGATTGCGTAGCTGCGCAGCGCGACTAAACAAAGTCTATCTGGAACGCGCAATACCACCGAAGGCAGAGCAAAACATTCCGGCTCTCTAGCGTTAGCTAAATCCGTTATTTTCAAAGCTTTTAAATAATTTTGATCAGAATGGATTGTATTTTAAATTGCAAACCAGAAAACCTTGAGGATTATTACGGATTACTCGGATGTGACGAGTCATCTTCGGTAAATTTGTTTGCCCACTATTCTAGCTGCTAGCTAATTTAGATGTACGGACTTAATGACTCTCATACAGTCACTGTACATTTTCTTGGCAGCTCGAGCTAATTCATGAGTCGTATGTGAATGACTATTGCCATTTCGACCGTATAAGGCCATGGAAAATGTTTCATAATAAAGAATATGGATTAAACCTTTTATGCTTTATCTTTGTTTAGTCAGAACAGATTGCCAATGAATACAGGGTAAAAGCGTTAGCATGCCATCCAGACAAGCACCCAGATAATCCAAGAGCAGGTACAGTACTGTAATCGATTATTTCTGTATGATGTTGCCCGTTGTGTGTTCCTTGACAGGGACAGTAGTGGTGTAATATTTGTAAATGTCATTGTAGTTGTTATAAAAGTTGTCATAAAGTTAAATGCAATATTTTATCCAGGTTAATCATCATAATTTCCAAATGTTGTAGTGGAAGAGTTTCAGAAGTTGCAGGAAGCCAAAGACGTTTTGTGCAATGAAAACAGCAGAAGAAACTATGATGTCTGGCGACGGAGTGGAATAACCCTACCATTCCATGCGTGGTTAGCTCTAGGCGACTCTGTCAAAACTGTATGTACATAAGGAAACTGCATAGTTAACTTTGTTTTTTAAATGAAAGCTTTTGCAAAGTACAAGTCCATGGACATAGGGAGGATTAGTCTGAGATTCTGACTCAATATGTAATTGAGTCAGAATCTCAGGATAACAATTTTTAACATTTTACACTGCCTAAATTATGAACATATGATGTAATCGAGGTGGCAAAGTAATTCATAATCACCAAAATGTTTTTAAAATGTGTAAAAACAAATCCTGTTTTTTTTGGGCCAATTTTCTGTCCTCAGTCAATGCATTGGGCGGTGAAGACCAAGAAAGAACCCATGCTGGAGTGCTCTAAAGCAACCTTTCCTGACCAGTGTCAAGACAGAGACTCTACTGACCTTAAGTCACCAGAGTTACCATCACCGGATACAGTACTATCTTCAAGTGAGCAAATAATGTTATTTTCTTTCAGACATTTTAATGTTTACACATACTTCTACAAACATATAGTTAGATAACTAATATATGAAATATACTAGACCCACACTATGTGAATATAATTATATTCTTGTTGTTCTTTAAGTGTGATGGGAATGTATTGTCTTAGTATACCTTTTTTAACTAATATTTTTTATGTCCACATTATCCAGGTGATTACTGCCATCGCCATTTTCGCTGGGCTTCTGACTCCCCATCCAGTCTTCTGCAGAAATTCAGAAATTATGAAATTTAAAGACACAAGTATTACTTGTTACTTGCCAGCTACCATGTGTCACCAATTGTCTTATTTCTGTGTCAGGTGTGACCTATTAGAACGTCTGTAGATAACTATGAAAATTGGTGCCTTGGTCGAGAGTATTATTCATATACATAGTATCTCTATTTGTCTGAATGTAAATTTTTTTTAGGCTGTCTTTTTGCTTTATCTTGCCTTACTGTTTAAAATTGCATTGATGTAAGATGCACTGAATTGTATTTTCTGTTAAAAGATAATAAAGGATATGAAATCATTGATTACAAAACGGGGGTGGGGGGTGGGGGGGTTAAGCCCCGACTGTATTATGAATGTAGCAAGGATTGGGAAACACTGGTGAACATGTATTATCATAGTTGTCTACTGCAACCAAGATAGGGACAAGAAAACAATTGGTTGTAATGCATCAAAATGGGAATTTTAATCAGCAACTAAAACCAATAAACATTGCAATATTCAATATACAGAACTGGTGCATAGTCATTACAGGGCAATGTAACATGTAAATTAGTCAGAAGTTCATTACTAAGGTAGACATGGGATCTCCCAATTTTTGAACATATACCTGCTTCTCTGTGTCCAGGAACAGTACATTATCGGTCGTTCAACATCCGCAAAATGATATAAAAAGGTAGGGTACATCAAATCGTGCACCTGCTTGCTGGCCTTTCTCGTACGTGCTCTTACAAATGACCAATTTCATAACGTTACTTGTGAGTGGACGGTTAACTCCGTCAATCAAGTCATAGTTGGAAATGGGATCATTTCAGTCCAGCAGATTGTATAGGTCACGCAGTAAGCGAAAGTGAATTTAACATGGCATGCAGACTTTTACTCCGTACCTGTACAACCTTGCAATTGACAAGAAACAATGTTGTTGCAAGATCACTACCACGCGCAATGGGGACGTTGAAAGGTTGGTGTGTGCATGACATACATAGAATGTGTATTTTACGCACGTACGATAAATCCCATATCTGTTAAATATCAGCTAATAACTATAGTCGTATAAAGTATTTCACGTTATATAAAGTTATTTTAAGAATTTGCTTTCCAGTTGTAAAATTACAAGGACACACTTCGCCTGTCGCCACCGGGTTGTAATAAAGTAAATATATATAAAAAACGGAATTAACTTAGATTACGAACACAAAATAACTAGCGTATTTGACAGTTATTACGATCGCTATGCCACTGTGTTTAAAACACAACTATTACATTTGTGATTGAATCAAGGTCATTTCGATTTTAACCAGTCGAAGTCCCCTTGCTAGACCCACCATCTTTGCCTGACATTCGTTGACTTTGTGCCAGGTCTTAACATGGGTGATGTTATGCGTGTAGCCTACTCGTGGAGGAGCAGTTTGACTCATAAATATTACATGTGCTCTGTTAAAAAGGTGATATTAAATTATTGTTAAAATGAATTACTACATTTGAATGGCAAGTTGTTTGTAAAGTTAAAGGTGTCTCTAGTGACAGTTTCATTATAGGGGTTCCAACTGATGAGGAACAGGCCACCGGACTCGAGCGACGTGCCTTGCAAGCTTTAAAGAAAGGACAGGTAATATCTTAATTAAAGCATGTTTGTTTCTACTTGTAATATTTAAGTACAAACATTATTAATTTGTGTTTATATAAATCAATTGTATGTTTTTTTTTTCTCAGGATCCTTATAGTATTCTGAAACCTAAGCAGTATGCTGGAACCAAAGACGACCCTCACATTGTCCCAGGCATTAGTAACAAACGGCTGGTAGGCTGTCTATGTAAGTGCCGTACGGTCATGCTTTTAATGTACTTTGGGAATTATAAGTATAGTCCCATTATTAAAAACATATTTTGTCAAATTTCGTTGCATTACCATTTGGGATTAAATAGATGTGATTTTAGTAATTGATCTAGAATACTTAATAATGTGAAAATAGAATTATATAGCTAAAACAGTAAAACGTTTCAAAATTGTCCAACACTCGTTTAGGCAAACTTAAGTCGCCAGCTTTTTCATTGCTGTATTTTTATTTATTTATTTATTTTTTAAATGTTCCCTTGATGGGAGATAGCAATGCCTGAGACAGGTGGCTTTTGGGCAGTTCTGGCCTGTGTTGGGAAGTCTTATAAAGAAGGGCAGTCACATTAAAGATAGTTGTCCTTGTGACCACAGGCAGATTTATCTAAAAAGCCCAACAACAAAAAACAATGTATGTGCAACATGAGAAAAAACAGACAGGATTGAATTATACTATATTTAGTCTCAAATTTTTATTGATAACAAATACAACTGCACAATGAGTACTTGCTGTTTCTTAAATACATTGTTGTAAATTCTACCCATATTAGCATAATCATGAGTCAAAACACCTCAAAAAAATACATGGTATCAAAAAGATGTCTTGTCAATGGTGTTAGCTTTCTGACCATTTAGAATCATAACAGCCTTCTGCCCCATCAATGCACACAAATAAAAATGGTGATGTTGTAAGGCAACATCTATTGTTAAAACTGAGGATTGATCTACAACATTGTAGAGACATGTATTCAGTATCCAACAAAGCACTAAGTTAATACTTAAAAATAAATAAATAATGGGTCTATATGAAATGCCTTTTTTGGGGCAAATTCAACATAACAAATACTTATATGCTTCCTTTTTTTCAAGAATGATAGTGGCTGCATCATGGTATGGGTATACTGATGTGGAAATCTGTTTTAGTTTTCTGCACACCAGACACTGGTCATGGAACTCACCTTTCAGTAGAGCAAAAACCTAAATAGAAGACCAAATCTACATGGGAGTAGACTTACCAACATGGTGACTGTTCCTGAGTGGCTGAGATAAAGTTTTGCGTTAGCCAAGTTCTCCAACACCTGGACAGAGTTTGAAGAATAAAATGTATACAAAATATTGCACAGTCTAGGTGTGTAAAGCTCTTATACATTCGCCCAAAAGGTGTTTTGTAATATGCATTTGGCCCAAATAATGTTGTCAGTATTATTTAGGTGTAAATTGTTGGACCAAAATTTGCAGGAATCCAGAGGTTTATGCTGATATTTAAAAAATGACATGCCTGTTGAAATTTTACAGCTCGTTACAATTGCTGCCCCCCCCAACTTACCATCACTTTTCTGACTATTGATTAACCCCCCCCCCAAAAAAAATATAATATGTAATGCCAACACTTGCACCATTATACACCATAGGTGAAGAGGACAACACTGCCATTGTGTGGTTCTGGCTCCATGAAGGGGAGCCCCAGCGTTGTCCCGAATGCGGGTCTCACTACCAGTTTGTATGTCACAAGCTGCCCCATTGAAACAGCCTTGAGCTCCATGCTGAGTCAATCATTCATCATCTACCTTGAACAATGTGTGCATTTCAGTTGATGAATATGTAAAATTTATATCATTAAAGTTTTGTCAACCTGAATGTCTCGACAGGTTTTTTTTTTTTTACCTGAAGATGATTGTTTGAACATATGGGATAAATGGGTACTTTGAGATCAAATGGGAGCAGCGTTAAAATGCATTCTATATTTAATGAGACCGTCCACAGTGCCACATATTGATATGATCTGTAAATCCTTTAAATCAGTGGGATTCATAGTCTGGGTTGTGACTCGACCACAGTGGTGATGTTAAAATGCATTATTTGTTTCAGGAACAAAAACATGAGTACGGAATATTGTATAGGACAATATAGAACATTTATGAGAAGGTGATGGGAGAGATGTGAAAAACAAAATGTTAGAGTACATTAGTAATGTCTGATGTCAGATTAAATATTACAAAAAAGGTTATTATTAATGAAATGTAAAAATGTACAGATTCTAAGGTTGTGTAATTAGGTTTGTGGTTGGGTGGGGGTATGAGAAATTCGGACCCCCAAAATTGTTTTCCCAGAATTTGGCTGACATTAATGGGGTCCTCGCTGAAAAACTTTGAATACCACTGGGTTAAGTTGTGCAAAATGTTTTATTTAACTACTGTTTGATGTTATATAAGCAAAGTTCCCTAAAGTGTTATCCCTCAACAAATTAGAAAATACACTCACCCGCCACTACATTAGGTACAATTGCTCATAGCAAATAGCCAAACATGGAATCATGTGGCTGTAATTCAATACAAATACCTTGCAGACATGGTCAAGAGGTTTAACCAAACATTAGAATGGGGAAGATTCAAGCAACTTTGACCATGGTATGATTGTTGATGCCAGACCTGGTTCCAGCCTCTCAGAAACAGCTGACCAGGGATTGTCACACACTACAGTCTCTAGAGTTTACAGAAAATGGTGTGATGAACATAAAACATCATTCAGTGGCAGTTCTATGGGCGTAAACACCTTGTTAATGAGAAGTTAGAGGAGAATAGCTAGGTCTGTTGAAGCGGATGAAAAGGCCACAAATATTAAAATAACTACTCTTTAATAAAGTGGTATTAATAAGGGCATCTCTGAAAGCATAACGTGTTGAATGTTGAAGCAGATGTTAAAAGAGGGTCCTATCTGGTACAAAACAAGTTAGTGGCCAGTGAGTGTAATTATTGTTATTATTTGCATTTGATAAACGAGAACCAGTGTTTGCACTAGCAAACTTTTTTACAAAAATTTAGTTTTAGAGCATCAATCTAACAACTGAAGCCTAAATCTCTACACTTTGTCATACACACAGTATGAATGAGTGTTATGTTTTTAATAATAATTTTTTACATTATATTTATGCGTAGGTGTAAGGCTTACAGCCTAGGACATCCACTCAACATCAAACTCACATTCATACCACATTTTACCATGGTAGAAGATTAATTTCTCTTTATGGTAGAAATTGCCATAGTAGATTTAAGTCAGAAACAGTGCCATCTTGGAACAGCGGAACTCAAAGATTTTATACCAGAATTTCAGCTTCTTTACACTAATTTATACCCAAACATGAGTAACAGCTTATCTACAAGAAAAATAATCCAAACAATGTTAACTGAATTATCAAAACATAGGTAGACCTTGAAAATTAAATGCTGTTTGGATTTGCTAGTCAGGAAAACAGCGCTCAAGCCTCTTGCAGAACCATTTGGCCCCTTCAAATGCTGTGTAGCTTTCTTTTTTTTCACACCAGCGACAGTTCTTCAGTGTCCAATCAGGAATTGATTGAAAGATGGCGAGGCAGAGTAGGCGAGGCGAAGTGTGCAGATGACTGATTACCATAAACTGTCTGTGGGTGGAGCTAGGCATTGTCTGTGTGCCATCTATCAGGCCAGGTTGAAACCTTGATTGTGGTCTATGGCCTGGAGAAGTTTGTCCTGGAGCGTCTCTCGGCTGCTGTACTTTGGCAGGTCCAGTAGGTTGAAGCAGGTGTGTGCCACTGGCAGGTAGTGTTCCCCACCTCCCGTAGGCTGGATCACAAGCTTTAGGCTTTTCATCCCCAGGATGGGAATACGGTCACTACCTGTGAGAAACACTATAAAAGACAACACCAATTACCCCATTGTCAAGGTTTGAAAGAAAAAGCAAATTTCTCAAACCTCTCCTAGGGTTTAATGTGTGCTAGTTCTGGAATACTGGAATCTAATACATGCACCAGCTGGGGGTCCCCAAGAGAGGTTTGAGAACCACTGTAATAGGTCCTAGCACAGCACTCTAAAAGCCTGGTGGGTCCGAGTCCTATGGCCACCCATATGTTAAAACAATTGTCTGGAAGTATTCATATAAATTACTTGGCATGAAAGATTCTGCATATTATTCTATTCAAACAGCCAATAGTTACTGCTAGCATTACATCATAACATGACATAGCCTGATATGACATGACCTTTCCAGGGAGAAACACTTACAGAGAAACAGCTTCTTCTTCTCCAAAGATAAATCATGGAACACCTCCCAGAAGATCTTGATGGTAGGATGTTCAGCCCAGTACTCTCCTTTGTACTCAGTGCTCTGGTGAAAGATCACTACTATGACCCTGCTATATTCTTTGATCTCTGTGATGCTAACATTAACACTAATGAAAACTGCTGTACCTTTTCAAGCTCCTTCCAGTCGTAGTTGGTGTTGCCGATGACCATAGCCTGAAGTTCATTGGGCTGAAACAGCTCCAGAACTTTCCCACCGCACACTTTGTGGAAGCCTGCGTGAAAGGCTTCGAAGAGCGGGGCGACGGATCTATTGAATATGTAGTCCACGTATGCGGCGACAAATTCTGACCTGAGAGAAAAACAAAAAAATAAAAGTTCAACCATTTACATACAACTAATAGGAAGACCCATTTGTTTAAACAGGCTTTCCACCATCTAAACACTGTGTTAATGTCCAGCATGACTTATTGGTGAGCTCAGGTGTATTTACAAGGCTTCAGAGAACTACCTGTTGGAATTGTCAACAGAGATATCCATGCCGTTTGGGACCAGTTCCAGGACTTCTGTGGCACCAAAGTTTTCCACTGTAATCTGAAACAAGACCGAAATTACATTGACAGAAACGCCTGACAAATGTAACAACAAACCACATATTACCAATTTGTCATCTGTAATCAAGAGATTAAGAAATACTCTTCTAACACAGTCAAGTGTTTTGAGACATGTTAAATCTCATACACATACTGTGAAGTTCAAGCAGAACATTCCTTCAACATCATCTTCAGTGTAGTCCAGTAACTGCTGCAGATTCCTGGTGTTAGACAAAATAATGGGGGGAGAAAATATAGTGTACACTACAGTAAATCATTCTAAAACATCTATAACCTAAGGGAAAACAACGTTACAAAATCAGCAGATGGAAACAGCAGAAAAATTCCGATATGCATAATGGATATTGAACACAATGAGCAGACTGCACAGAATAAAACAGAACACTGACATATAGAATGGTAAGAATACATGAAAGTTAAACAAAAAAATAAAAATAAGAAAGTGTTAGTAAAGGGAAACCTGAGGTTCTTGACCCCTAAGCTGACCTGCCCACATAAGGCATCAGCTCCTTAACATCCTCCAATGTGGGTTTCCTCTTTAGGAGCTTCTTGTAGAGGGCTACCGGGAAGTGGAGCTCCACAATGGTGAGGTTGTAGATAGCCAGCCCACAGATGACCCCAACCAGGTGGAACAGGTCAATGTCCTCAAATGTCTGAAACAGAACAGGACACATAGTGAGAAAAACATTATTTCCATCTAATGGATGGACCATGAAATTCACAGGATTTTGACAAAGCTTCAACTAATAGCCGTTTAAATGTCGACAAGTGTACCTTGTTCGCAAACCAGATCAACCTGGACTCCTCGTAATATCGGAACATCCCATACTTTGGGTCCAGGAGTTCTCTCATGATCAGTAGGAAAAATTCCTTCCTCACCCCGCCGGCATCGACCGCTTCCTCTCCGACGAATATCACCTGAATATGCAGAAATGCAACCATAAACTCCAGTGTCTAGTTATGGGTATGTCTCAACAGCATGGTGTGACTAATCCAGGATTGTAGTCATTAGGCACCAAACGGCAAAATTGGAAAGGAACGCTTGCTGGACTTGACCAACTGACCCCCCTCCCCCGTTGGGCCTTAATTAACACAGGCCAGAGGATCTGGCGAAGGGCAAACCTTGAGAGGTTTCTTGTAGTCAACGTTCTTGGACTTTCGGAGGACCTCCATGGTATCGCCAACAATGTTTTCCCTTCGTACGATGAGGATGAGGCAGGGGTTCACCGACTCCACAACCACGGGCAGGAACATGGAGCTGAAGTTCTGCCGCTGCGCCTGGTCTACGGCCATCTAATACGCCACAAAGAAAGATAATTACAACAATACTAATGTATTCGACTCCTACATCGCTTTTAGTTCTACAGCAAGAATCTCAATAACAGTAAAAACACATGACAGGAACTGAGCTCTCGACCTGAATGTCTCTCGACCTGAATTACGGGGACGCATCATGGAAATGGTGCCTTGATCCATTCTTTTGTACGTTATGCAAAACAGAATGAGTAATTCGATTCATCCTCACCTGCATTTGTATAACGGCGTCAGTCTGGAGCAGGGTGGTCTTTGCCTGGGCATCAAACACGAAAGGGTATTTACACAGTGTGACCGCACTGTCGTGAGCCTAAGGGAACAAAGGCATGAGCTTAAAGGAGGACCAGTTACGGTTTGCAAAAAAGTAAGGTATTCACAGAGACTGCACTGAATTTGCAGAGACTGCACTGAATAACAGTGTTCATTCGCAGAGACTGCACGGAAGCTGCTCGACTCACCATGGAGTACATCTGCTGTTGAATCCAAGTGATATAGTCGTTTCGGATGTCTATCAGGTCATCCAACTCGTGGATGTAGAATTTGTCGTACTGTATGATATGTCCGTCTCTTTCATTCACCTAGGAGTTTCGTAAAATATTGTTAACACTAAGGCATTTGAAAGGAAAGCTGGACAATTGTTTTAAAACATTTTTCCGCGAGAGAGACCGGTTTCCTAGAGCATTGCTTGAAAACGACTCGGTTCTGCCATATAGTGTGAATCAGGCATATGCAATAGGTCTGAGCGCTCACAGCATGTAGGATTTCCAGGAGCTTGAGAGATGTATCCAGGAAACAGGTGAAAACCCGCTGCTCAGAGTGGGGAATTCCCACCTTATGCATCTTGAGTAGATACACCACCACGTCCTTGTAAAGCTCCACCAGCCTCTGGAAGACTGGGGCCTCAAATTTAGACCACCAGTTACCTAGATAATGGCAGAGCAAAGAGACTTGATACAATTTAGATGCAAAATGTAAACTAAGAGGTTAAATTGACAACTAGTAGAATATGTAAACACACATTTGAGGTAAATTAATATCCTACAAAAACCACTTATAGTTCCAGGTAAAGCACTTTTGAAGATGTTGATTAAATATCCAGATTTGCTGCTCCAACATCTTTACTGAAAACATTCAATAGCTACTTACCAAGCACTTTTAGTGGAGCAGCTTTAAGACTGATGAGTGCCTTGGCAAAGGGGATGGCCAGAGTTATGTATGTGTTTCGGTCACTGAAGAGAGGGCATTCAGGCAGAGTGAGGTAGAGTCTCAGAGCCTCGATGTCTGGAGGGGAGCTGCTTAGCCTGGGAATCAGGTTCTTCTCTAGACTGGCAGCAATCTGGCAAAGAAGAACACACGACCCATCTCATTCACTAAACTCTTTTGTATGCGTTGTGCTCCTTAACTTTTGGAAGAGTGAAGCGCTTTTTCCTTCTTATTTTGGCTTTATACTGCAAAACAATTGGAATTAAAATCAAACAATTACTACAAAGTAATTAGTATACATCCTCAGCTTTTGTTTGAGGGTGTGTGTACGTATGGGTTTCACCATTCCAAAATTAGACTTTTTAATACACCCTTTACATGCCAGCAAAAGTATTGGGCCAGTTGGCTTGACAGTTTTTTTTTTAATGTTTAGTTTATCGTGTTCTGTCAACATTTTTTTAGGGAGCGCTGTCAATGTTTAGTCTTGATTCTAGGCTTTGTGTTTGCCTTTGGAGGCTGCTATTGGTATCTGTCAACTTGGGGACCAAAGACGTGACACTGAAAGATCAAGAAAAGAATCAGAGAGTGCTCTTGAGCACCGCAATTGCAAGCAGCATTTGCAAACGTTATTGGTGGCCTAGGGTGGTCAATCAGTCAAAGTTGCATCTTTTGGTGCACATGCACATGTACTGTTGCAGAATGGGTTTGAATCCAGCCCCTACTCTCTCACTACCTAAAAGAATACCTAATAAAATCCCTGTGAATACATCTTCACATTAAAAAAAAACAGGTGAAGTTGTTGACTGGTCAAATGAAAAGCCAATAGAACATCACTTTTATTTGCTAAAAATTACACTTAAAGAAAAAATACCTTAAAACCAATAACAACTGAAGATTGCTGCAGTACAGGCCTGGCACAACATCACCAGAGAAAATATGCAGTATCTTGTGGGGTCAGTGAATCACAGACTTCAGACTTTTAGTATACAGAGCCAAAAGAAGAAAAAATTACGAATGGCAATGTATACACTATTTAGAAAACCAGGCATCAAATAACATGACACCATGAGGACTAGTATGTGGTAAACCATAACCCAAAAACTGAATTGGTGACGGATGGATTGATTCCTGATAAACACTTACCTGCTGTGTAATTTCTGGATAGTCATGTTGAACGACTCTGTGAAACAGGAGACGCGCCATGTTCATATCAACACCTGAGCATTTACTGCTTGTGTTGTAGTGATCAGGATGGCTGCACAAAACAAATTAATTCCCTTAAGTGGAACATTTACAAAGACCAAACACTTTAAGGCAAGATAAAATACATAAACTGCTCTGTGTGTGTGTGTGTGTGTGTGTGTGTGTGTGTGTGTGTGTGTGTGTGTGTGTGTGTGCGTGTAAAGAATTAGGCATGTTTTATTATTCCACAGTTGACACAGTTTTAAAATGCAATTGGCAAACTAGCAATAGTTTTTACAATATATAGTAATATTAACTGTTTTCAGACATGCATATAGTATTAACAGTGCACTAATTAAACAAATATCAAATTATAGTTTTTAGGTTGTTTAATATACACTTAATTTAAAGGCAATTGAACATTTTAAAAGCTTAAATTTAAACATGAATTTAAGGAAATGTTACTGCTTCAAAAATGAATCCACATACTGACAGATAATACATTTTAATAAGAGTAAAACCGTTTAACCACTTTCAGTGCCATTTTTAAGAAAAGTGGGATTGAAATTTACCTCCCAGCCAGAAAGCTTCCATTGAGGCAACTTGCAGATGAGAACAGCAGATCAATCTCGCTAAAAGAAAGGTCAAGGAAAAATAAACTCAAAATTCAAGTTTAGATTCACAAAGTATTATTAGAAAATTAATAACAATCTAACTCTGACAAAAATGTCCTTTCATATCATTTCAAATAAAATTCTGAGCATGTTTTGCAAAAGAGGAACTTTACTTTGAAATCTCTTGCGGGAGTCTTCCGGGTGTATAGTGGTCCAGCCATCTCTGAGCGAGATCAGCCGATAAGGTACATATTTGTCTTCTGGGTTCTGGTTCTCGAACATCAGGGACCAGAGAATTCTGAAAGAAAAAAAAAATCAGTGTTGTTCAATACTACCAATTAAACACCCGGTAAATATAAAATAAATGTATACATATAAATACAAATATTTAAATAATACTGTATTTAGCTTGTCATTTTTTTTTAACTTTGTTTAGTCTGATAAACAAGGCTAAATTATTAGGATAGTTACCTCAGGGGTGTAATAGTGGGCAAAGCTCTGGTCACCTCCAGCATATATCCTCTTCACCCAGCAGCCCTGCTCCATGTCTGGAACACAAAGGATGAGATGTCCAGTCTTGACAATATATTTGTAACAGAAGAGCATGAACAGTCCTGCAATGTATTCTATATCAATCCAAACCAAAGTTATTTACTGGAAACATTTTTATTCCAATCAAAGATTAAATCAAAACAAGACAAAAAAAAGCTAGGAAAGCCTAATTCAGCCGGCCTGTGGGTAGAAGTGACTGTGGTGAGCCAGGGAGTGGGTTTGAAAAGATGTCTACTGTAGATACCTTGTAGCAAGTAGACATATGTTTTTGGTAATCATCACAATTTTATAACACAAGAATAGACATAAGTATTTTAATGATATTACAATGCCATATTGGCAATCTCCCACTTTCTAGCCAAGTGTCATGAAATAGATTCAAGCTTTATCAGTGGGGAACAATGCAGTAGACATGGGCCTGCACCTCATCCTACAACACGTTGATAATCCAGGAACCTATGTAAGGGTCCTGCATGTAACACCATCACACAAGAACCTCTGGTGTCCATTAAGCCATGACTTTCTACTAATTTCTGGAGCTTGATTTTATTTCACAACTACAATGGGATTGTCAATATTGTATTGTAATATAATTTAAATGGTTGGCTGTGTCTTATAAAGGCAAAAAGGTAATTACATGACATCAGCAAACCAGGGGTAACTGGTTTCGATAACTGAATCCGATATCTATAATGTTTCCAATTATCGGAATCGTTCATTTGTCTGATATGATTGCCTATTAAATACTTTGTTTTAAACGCGCTCCTCTGGCTCAGATGCAGCCCCATCTCTCAGAAAGGTTTCTGTTTGTAGTCTGGCTCAATGTCCCGCCCATAGTATTATCGGATTGGTTATACATCATGAGTAAATAACAATCAACACTACGCCGTATTTGTGAGAGAGATGTGGGAATGAGGAATGCAGAGAGATGCACAGCATAGACGATATGCTGTTTTCTCAAAGTTAAGAATACTGACGTTGCTGAAGCTGCAATAAACATCACAATAATCTATGCTGAAGATTCAACAAACATGACAATCATTAGGATCTATGACAATACCCAGTTTAAATACAGCTCTGGAAAAAATTAAGAGACCACTCCTAATTTTTCTTAAATCAGCATCTCTACATGTACGGAAGCCATTCCATTCCAGTGTCTGTTAAATTCCAACACAGGCACACCTCATTTTACTTAATAAGGTACTGATTAGGTGATTATCTGAACCAAATCTAATTTAACAAGGAAAAGTATAAAAACCACTGCTGTGGTCATCACTATCCTCTTGCAATAGGACCAGCTGGATGGCAAAATCAGTGCAAGTAGTACCTCAAAGGTAATTTGAATAAAAAAAATAACTATTCAGCATGACAAAAGAGTTGAAAAGAAAAGCTTTGAGTGAGGAAAAGAAGGGTTCAATTCTGGCTTTACTGGCAGAGGGATACAGTGAGCGTCAGGTTGCTTCCATCCTGAAAATTTCAAAGACGGAGGTTCATAAGAACAAGGTCAAGCAACAAACATCGGGGACAACAAAGCTACAGACCGGCAGAGGGCAAAAACGACTGTCCGTCAGCTCATTCGAATGTCACTCAACAACCGTAGGATGACATCAAGTGACGTACAAAAAGAATAGCAAACAGCAGCTGGGGTGAAGTGCACGGCGAGGATGCTTCGAAACAGGCTCCTAGGGGTAGGGCTGAAGTCGTGCAAAGCTAGAAAAAAGCCCTTCATCAATGAGAAGTAAAGACGAGCCAGGCTGAAGTTTGCAAAAGACCATTAGGATTGGAGCGTAGAGGAATGGAGTAAGGTCATCTTCTCTGACGAGTCAAATTTTCAGCTTTGCCCAACACCTGGTCGTCTAATGGTTAGACCTGGAGAGGCTTACAAGCCACAGTGTCTCGCACCCACTGTGAAATTTGGTGGAGGATCGGTGATGATCTGGGGATGCTTCAGCAAGGCTGGAATCGGGCAGATTTGTCTTTGTGAAGGACGCATGAATCAAGCCAAGTACAAGGTTATCCTGGAAGAACACCTGCTTCCTTCTGCTCTGACAATGTTCCCCAACTCTGAGAATTGTTTTTTCCAGCAGGATGATGCTCCATGCCACACAGCCAGGTCAATCAAGGTATGGATGGAGGACCACCAGATCAAGACCCTGTCATGGCCAGCCCAATCTCCAGACCTGAACCCCATTGAAAACCTCTGGAATTTGATCAAGAGGAAGATGGATGGTCACAAGCCATCAAACAAAGCCAAGCTTTTTTTTGCTAGGAGTGGTATAAAGTCACCCAACACCAATGTGACAGACTGGTGGAGAGCATGCCAAGACGCATGAAAGCTGTGATAAAAAAATCAGGGTTATTCCACCAAATTGATTTCTGAACTCTTCCTATGTTAAAACATTGTATTTTGTTGTTGAAAAATGAATATGAATTTGTTTTCTTTGCATTATTTGAGGTCTCAATACGATGCATCTTTTTTGGTTATTTTGACCAGTTGTTATTTTCTACAAATAAATACTCTAAATGACAATATTTGTATTTGGAATTTGGGAGTAATGTTGTCAGTAGTTTGTAGAATAAAAGAAAACTGTTCATTTTACTCAAACACATACCTATGAATAGTAAAACCTGAGAAACTGATAATTTTGCAGTGGTCTCTTAATTTTTTCCAGAGCTGTATTTGTGGACTATTGTTACTCCACTGAAAATGCCTGAACTAATGCTTTGGTGTACTGTTGCCTACTATCAGAAAAAGAGACACTGGAAAGCGATTTTTCAGGACCCCCGTTTAACAGGGCAAACATAAGGGATTTCATTCAACTGAGGCGAAAGCAATGGCTTTTAAATCAGTCGCACCTTTTCTGCCCAAGTCCTTGCCTAATGCACTTTGTTGCAGTAAAATATACCTAACGCTAACGTGTGAGTTCATTTATGCAGTGATACTTTTGTGTACGACGTCCGTGCTAATGCCGCTAAATAGCTAACGTTCGTAGCATGGTAACAATTAACTGGGGGTAAATTTGGTTTTATGTTGAATATTTGGAGTTTGATCGTCAATATCGTTCCAAAAAAATTCATAAAAAGACGACAGTGAAATACATACAATTGGATTAGGGTAGAGAGTAAGGTACACCCTTTGATTTTATCGAAAATCGAACTTTTCGTTTAGCAGAGCCCAAAATGTTGCAAAACGCTGTCAAATGTCTGTTCAGTAGTTTAGGGACTGTCATGAAAGTGCAATACCGCTGATTCAATGTGACTAAAAAAATATATTATTTTGTGTCAACCTAATAATACCTGCCCCTGTAAAGTAAAATCATAGGTACAGACACTGTGTTATTTAACAAAACTATAATTTTCTACATATAGTTTGGTTGTTAAGCCTGATATATTTAATTTTTTAATAGATTCCTATAGAGGTGACTTATACACCTACAACCACTTGTATGTTGGACACTGACCTTTAGATTTGCTCTTTTACATTTCGGTGATTATATCAATATTGAACCTTCTATACAATACGTTTTCAATAGCTCAATATCCACGAGTTGGAGACCTACAAACAAGTGTGGTCTGTTCCTTTACCGCTCTTCTGAAAGGTTTGCCTCTTTTATCAATATTCATTATCTGTATTTCATTATATAAATGCATGCATTATTACTCTATTACCTAATTCACATGAACTATTTTTAATAACTTCCAATCCAGATGACATGGGCCTCTAAAACTCCTTGCTTTTAGTTTACTGACCTTCCTTGTCAAGGGTACGCCCCTTAGATTTGCCATTTTGGTGAATTTACAGGAATTTATCTTTCGAAACCACTTTCTTTTTAATAGCTCACTATCCCTATGAGTTAGAGATCTAAAAACAAGTGTGGTGTGTTCCATTACCTCTATTCTGAAAGGTACACTTTTTTCCAAATTCATTATCTGTATTTCATTTTAAAATTACATGCATTATTACAACTCTATTACATAATTTGCATTAACTATTTTTAATAGCTTCAAATCCAGACGACATGGACCTCTAAATCCACTTGCATTTTGTTCACTGACCTTCCTTGTCAAAAGTACACCGCTTAGGTTTGCCATTTCAAACTTCGGTTAATTTACAGAAATGTATCTTTCGAAACCACTCTTTTTTAATAACTCACTATTTGAGTTAGAGATTCAACAACAAGTTTGTTGTGTTCCTTTACCTCTGTTCTGAAAGGTACACCTCTTCTATTTTTCCAAATTCATAATCTTGATTTTATTTTAGAATTACATGAATTATTACATTTCTTTTACCTAATTCACAAACTATTTTTAATAGCTTCCAATCCAGATGACCTGTACCTCTAAAACCACTTGCATTTTGTTCACTGACCTTCCTTGTCAAGAGTACACCCCTTAGATTTGTCATTTTCGATTTCAGTAAATTTACAGGAATTTATCTTTCTAAACGACTCTTTTTAAATATCTCACTATCCATATGAGTTAGAGATCTATAAACAAGTTAGGTGTGTTCCGGTAACTCTTCTGAGATGTACCTTTCTGTACATCTCTAGCTGATATGAGTTTTGAGCTATTAGAAAAATGCAGTTTAGAATGAGAAATTAAAGTAGAAGAAAAAACAGCTATTGTAAGGGGGGAATTGGAACAAGGAAGGTCAGTGACCAAAACATATTGTAAATTGATTTAGAGCTAATATGTCTCTTGGATAATATCATAATCTGTATAATGATTTAGCTTATTTGTGTTTTATATTCTTTTAGTATAAACAAATTACATCTTTTTAATTAGAAATGTGGAGAAAAAAATGGAAGTAGGCACTGTTACGCATGCAGGTACCCTGTATGCGCGTTTGTGTTTTTTCCCTCCTGACATCTCCACAGGTGTCCCTTATGTTCCTGATTGTGCTCGTTGGTGTTTCCCACCTGGCGGTCACACTGAACTAGACACTTGGTTTCAGTGTCTAGTTCAGTGTTGAACTGTGCAGCTGTGATTGTGTGACCGGCTGGTGTAGTGTTCGGTATTTGTTAGCTCGTGTTGCTGGCTGACGATGGCTACTTTTGATTTGAATGCCTTTTTGGCTAACCCCACGTGGGAGGAATTTGATAGATGCCGTAGAGTGGATCTACAGGCTCTGGCTGACCATTTTTCTTTACCCATACCGAAGAGTTTAGTTAAAGCGGAGGTTAGAAAACTGGTGTTAGATGTTTTGTTGGAGGAGCAGGTGCTTGTGTTGCCGCTGTCTGAGCCTGGGGCTCCTGTTCGGGATGTGGCTGCTGCTCCTGTAAGCCTGTCCATGTCAGACAGTGACGCCAGAAGGGATGTCCGCTCGACATGGCTCCAAGTGGAGGCGGAAGAGAGAGCATAGATCAGGCGAGAAACTCTCCAGTTGGAGATGTGTAAACTAGAACAGGAGTCGCGCAGACTTGAGGCAGAGCAGGAGACACGCAGACTTGATCAAGAACTGGAGATGCGTAAGCTTGACCAAGAGTTGCGTAAGATGGAACTGGAGGCAGAGACAGCAAGGTTAGCCTCTGCTCGTGCAGTGCCTGCTAGTGAGCCATCCTCACCATTGGGGTCTTCTACTACTTTTGATATTAGCAGACAGATCGCCTTGGTACCAGTGTTCAGAGAGTCAGAGGTTGACTCTTATTTTAGTGTGTTTGAGCGTATAGCAGTGGCATTGAAATGGCCTGAAGAGGTATGGTGCTTACTGCTCCAGTGTAAATTGACAGGAAAAGCCCAAGAGGTTTTGTCAGCGCTACCTCTTCAAGACAGTTTGAATTATGACGTGGTCAAAGCAACTGTTCTTTGTGCCTACGAGCTTGTTCCTGAGGCATATCGACAGAAATTTAGGTCCCATAATAAGTCATCTACCCAGACTTACGTGGAGTTTGCTAGAGACAAGGGAAATCTGTTTGACAAATGGCTCACTGCTTGTAAGGTGACTGAATTTAATTCTCTTCAGGAGTTACTCTTGTTGGAGGAGTTTAAAACTTGCTGACCTGAACACATAGTTGTTTACTTAAACGAACAGAAAGTGCACTCACTGTCTGTATTGGCAGACGAATTCGTGTTGACGCACAAGAGCGTATTCTCGGCTCGTACGGAGAGTAGGGCTGCGGAGCCACCGGCTCCTAGCCCTAGTCGACCAACAGTACATCAAACTCGGCCGAAAGACATACGTCAATGCTTTTATTGTCATCAGCCAGGACATATGGTTAATGAGTGCTTCCTGCTGAAACGCAAACAAGGGACGCCTGTGCGCGCCAAGCCGCCAACAGGTTTTGGGCTAATTCGTACTGTTGTTAGATCAGAGAAACGACAGGTGCCTCATGGCAAATGTGGCTTGAAGGTCCAAGTCTCAGATCGCAGTTATGAACCATTCATATTTGAGGGATTTGTGTCCCTATCAGATAACGATACGTCTCAGCGTCCGGCTTGGATCTTTAGAGATACTGGTGCGGCGCAGTCATTCATCCTATCTGACGTGTTGCCCTTCTCCGAAGATACATACTGTGGATCCAGTGTGTTAGTCCAGGGAATTGTAATGGGAATTGTCCCAGTGCCATTGCACTTTGTGAACGTACACTCTGAGCTAGTCAGTGGATTGTTCAGAGTTGGAGTACATCCTATGCTGCCCGTAAGAGGTGACGTTTGTAATGGGCAACGATATTGCTGGTGGAAAGGTAATACCCATATTGGAGATGTTGGATAAAACTGACCAGTCTCTTTCGGAGGAGCTGGCAGAGTTATCCACATGTGTTCCCCGCTTGTGCCATCACACGTGCTCAGGCACGACGAATGGGTGATGTGATAGAATTGTCAAACAGTATTCTGTCTAGAGAGTTTGACCAAGAGGATAGCTTGTGTGCTACCTCTGGTGAACTGGTGGGGTCTGAAAAACAGCCCAGGATCGGGAAGAAGAATGTGGACCGTGTTGCTGATGCAATACAGTTACCAGTAACTCGTGAGCAGCTGGTGGCTAACCAAAAGGGTGACAAAAGCCATGCTAAATGTTTTTATAGTGTTGTCTCAGTGGAGGAGCTTAAGAAGAAAAACATGGCATACTTCATTGATGGTAATCTCCTCATGCGCAAATGGACATCCCGTGGTGACGCCGGTGGAGATTGGAATGCTATTTACCAAATAGTGGTTCCTACAGCCTTTCGACAAACTGTTTTATCCCTTGCTCATGATCACCAGTGGTCCGGTCATTTGGGAGTCACCAAGACTTATGATCGGGTGCTGCGGCATTTCTTTTGGCCCGGTTTAAAACAGGATGTGGCTCAGTACTGTCGGACATGCCACACCTGTCAGGTAACTGGAAAACCAAACCAGGTTATTCCTCCCGCTCCTCTTTGACCCATACCCGCCATAGACGAACCCTTCGAACATGTGGTTGTTGATTGTGTTGGACCATTACCGAAAACAAAAGCTGGTAACCAGTTTTACCCCGGTTAACAATTAATATATAACAGAACTTGCTTGAATGCGATAGATACTGTAACTTAAACAAGTTTATTTGTTTACTGGTATTTTAGCCAGCTGGCTAGCAAAACTTGACATAACATTATTTATATCTCTATCTACAGGTGCTGGTCATATAATTAGAATATCATCAAAAAGTTGATTTATTTCAGTAATTCCATTCAAAAAGTGAAACTTGGATATTATATTCATTCATTACACACAGACTGATATATTTCAAATATTTATTTTATTTAATTGTGATGATTAAAACTGACAACTAATGAAAATCCCAAATTCAGTATCTCCGAAAATTAGAATATTACTTAAGACCAATACAAAAAAAGGATTTTTAGAAATGTTGGCCAACTGAAAAGTATGAGCATGTACAGCACTTAATACTTAGTTGGGGCTCCTTTTGCCTGAATTACTGCAGCAATGCGGCGTGGCATGGAGTCGATCAGTCTGTGGCACTGCTCAGGTGTTATGAGAGCCCAGGTTGCTCTGATAGTGGCCTTCAGCTCTTCTGCATTGTTGGGTCTGGTGTATCGCATCTTCCTCTTCACAATACCCCATAGATTTTCTATAGGGTTAAG